>VZTB01016193.1:178171-230770 GCA_013397245.1 Thryothorus ludovicianus | reverse complement strand
GTGCGGTGCTGCCCGCCCGCGCCTCCGCCAGCGGCGGCAGCCGCCGGTGCCCAGGGGCCGCCGAGCAGCTGCGAGCCCGCCGAACTCGGCGGGACCCCCGCCCGGCCGCGGAGCCACCCGTGGCTGCCCTTCGTACCTGCCCTGCGAGCAGGGGCCCCGGCGGGGCTGATCCCCCGCGGATTCCGGCGTTTGACAGTGCAGGGCCGGGCACGTCGCTCCGTGTTACAGCCCCCGAGCCATGGTGCTGCTATCGCGCGTGCGGGGGCGTACGCGTGTATTCGGCAGAAAGTGCGATTGTGTGTCATTAAGATGAGCATGAGGGCTGTGCGTGGGCCCCCTAACATTGCTTTTCCTTCCAGTTCACCGAAAATGTCATTAAATGGTTTCCTTGGTGTTTTCACTTTTCACGACTTTTTTTTTAAACATTAATGCATTTACAGTGTCATTGGTAATTAAAACTGGAGTATTAAATTAATTGTTTTTCTAAGAGTGCTAGCCAGGTTGGAAGACGAAAACCACAGAAACGCCACATCCATTATAATTCATCACAACTAAGTGCAGTGTTTATATAAAATACCTACAGAATAACTGTAGAAAGTCCTTAGAACTATTGAGGTGATTAATATCTGAATGCTGATACCTAAATAATTCAATAACTGAAAATGCCGTTCCTGCAAATAAAGGTCCTGTGCTATTTCCTGCACCTGTGCAAGGTTTGCTTTCTTCGGCAATTAAAGGCAGCAATCGGTGCTGCTGTAGCATGTGTGACTAAAACATAAAAGAATGTGTACCTACAATCCATTAATTATTTTTTAAAATATCAGCATTTAATCAAAAGCACTGAGAAATATTAATGTTTTCAAAGCTTGAACTGCAAACCAGGTTAACTCTTGAGTCCTACCAATTTATTTTCACTTACCAGCTGGCTTCCCTTTCAGTTTTTAATTTCTTTCTAGCAAAGGGCACAAATGCTACTTGAATTAATGCACTTGTATCTAACATCTGGTAATTTTTAAGTCTACTTTGCCTCAAAACTGTATAGTATGCCATGCTGATGACATTTAATGTTGCCAGCTTTCAGGGTTGCAGCGATTTTGCAACACTTAGCTTTGTTTTTAGCTCTTCAGCAGATGCAATTAAATTGGAACGAACCTCAGCTCACCTTAAAAATAATTATGTTCCTCAATCTAAAGTTGAGAGAAGTGCTGGAATATGCAGCCCTAAAAGGCTTATGAATTAGAAGGGAAAGAAAAGCTTTGAGTTTCAAATTTTTGTAAATCTTATTATTTTTAAGCCAGTATCGTGATGTTTGGGAACCTGGTGCTTTTTTTTTCCTGCTTGTATTGTCAGCACAGCATTATTTTAGCACTAGTTGGTATCCATGAAAAATGCATGAGCTGATAGAACTGTGACATCAAAAGCAAATTCCCTTTTCCTCTTTGCTCTCTCTTGCCCTCTTTCTCTTTTCTTCTCACCTTTTCCCCCGCCTCGTGTTCTTCCCCCCTCATTATTCCCTCGGTGATTTTCCAGTGAACAGATCCTCACTGAGTAATAGGGTTGCACTGTGTTTTCATGTTCTTAGGACAGAGAGGAGCAGTTCATTTAGTTTTCACCTTTATTCTTTAAAATCTACAAATCAAGGCTCTGGTTCTTCTTCCAATTAAGGTCAGCAGGACCTAGAACAAGTTTTTGTGATGTCAGCTAAATGCCTACTAAGTGGGCATTGAGAAATCAACATAAAATAATTCTGAAAAATCAGAAAAAGCTTACTTCCTTTCCACAGGAATATTTCTTTTAACACTATGTTTAGTCTTTACAATAATTTGAGACTTTTTTACAAATTACTGAAAGTAGTTTTAATTTAAGATGCAGGAATGGGATGGTTGGTAACATTCAGTGGGGTTGTTGATGTGAATTTTACCACAAAGCAGCAAAAATGAAGCTACTTTCTTTTTAGAGGATGACTTATGCACTAACAGATATATTAAACATAGTTCCCTAGTCAGGGAGATTGCAGTTCTCATTCACAGAACTTTAAAAATAGTTGTATTTGGAACAAAAAATCTTATAAAACACTTGGTCTCTATACTTTACAAAGGTAGAACAATTTCCTAAGGACATAGTCAACCCAGGTTTGGGGCACTCTCCCCCATCCTTGCCCAGCTACTCCTTCAAAGCTCCCCACAATTTGAAAATTTTGTATTCCTTTTCATTGGATCCTTCTAGTAGTACAGATTCAGTTCCTTATCCTATTTCTTCCCCTCTTTAAACTGCCAAGAATTGCTTTACACAAAGATGCTCCACAATTTTTATTCAACCATGTCCATTACAAAATAATTCCATATATGTCTGATGTTGTTCGGGGAAAAAGTAGAACACAGGCAATATTTTACTAAAGTATTGTCACTTTAAAATCACACTTACATTTCTGTTGGAATAACTAATATTTGTCCAAATCATATACTTGGAACAGTGCAAAAGGAGAATTCTTACTCAGTTTTACCTATATTATCATGCATCTGGAAGAGTATTTTCTGCAATGTGTTTAGCCACTTGCTCTCTTGCTTCTTTTGTTCTTTTTATTTTTTTCCCAAAGTTATCACTTTGTTCTTTCAAGGTTTTGCTGAAGTTAGAGAAAAAAAATAACTGAATTTCTTCATAAAGAACATCCATGGTCCTTGAATGGTATACTAGGTTCTCCACTCCAATTTTTGTAAAAAAACACATGGTTGAAAAGATAAATGTGAAAATGTGTAAATGATAGATTGCTAGTGAGTTGTTCTGTCAAATGACATGATACTAATAATGCTTACCTTTTTCACAGTTTACTAGAGCTAATATATAAAGGGAGAAGTAGAATATATATGCAAGCATTGACTCATTTTAATGCCCTGAGTAGATTTTGGAGGATTAGTGCCATCTCTTTCTGTTCCAAATGCTGCTTTGAAAATCCTTAATTTCTGTAATGTAAACATTAACCATAGATCACTTTTTAAAATCCTAGGGCACCAAGCAAAATATTTCTCCAGTTAAGCATTTTATAACTTACTTAATACAGCTTTTTTCACCTTTCACCCTTTCTCTCACACCTTGCTAAGTCAATTCACTCTTTTGATCATATATCTTTATTTAGACTTTAAACTATGTGAGCAAAGACAATGTGCTAGTTTTATCAATCTGCTCCAGCTGTGGGTAACAGTAACATTTGGTCTATTGTCTTTTACTGGCTGTAAAGCACAATGTTCAGTGTTTAATAACATTCTCACTTATAAATAACATTCTTCAGTCAAAAAAAGAAACCACGGAAGAAGTACACATGATTTTCACAACACATTTAATCTTTCTTTCATTCTGGTGCAGTTACATTTCACCATGCTTTTAAAGTAGTTCTGTAATCACAAGAACAAAGAGGTTCCTTATTCTGCGGCTGCTGGATGCATTCACTACTTTGTTGCTTTCACAAGTCACAAATAAAGGTAAAGAATCAATCCCTGTTGACAGTGAATTTTTGGTGCAGTCACAACTTTTGTAATTTCTTAATAACCTTAAGACAGGCATTCCAAAATTGCAAATGCAGGCATAATTGTTGGGTCTGTTGCTATCACAGAGGGCAGTAGGTCATGGCCAGAGTCTGCTTTGGCTCTTGTTGAGCTTAAAGAACACCCAATACAGCAGAGCCCAACCCTCAACAAAACCCTCTGGGAGCACTGGGATGTTTCTTATATCATTGGAATCATTCTGTGGAAAGGCATTCCATGTTCTTAATTTTTTTTCACGGTTTAATAGGATTTCAACATATGGTTCTCACTGCTTTTAACGGATATTGCATATTTAATATCTGTGCAACTCTAGAAATTAAGAGATACATTCCTTTAAAGTTTAATCATATCCTTTCTTTCTCAGAAAATACTATTAAAGGTATTCAAGCTGATAACTTTTTACTAGTGGGGAGGAACTCTGACCTTATCTACTTTACAGCAATGACCATGTATGATTGGCCTCTAACCTGGTTACAAAATGATAAA
The DNA here is from genome assembly GCA_013397245.1 of Thryothorus ludovicianus. Classification (NCBI taxonomy): domain Eukaryota; kingdom Metazoa; phylum Chordata; class Aves; order Passeriformes; family Certhiidae; genus Thryothorus; species Thryothorus ludovicianus. Next base: position 226,745 of record VZTB01016193.1, on the reverse strand, counting down.
ATGATGTTGTGAAACCACTATTCATTTCCTAATAGTTTCTCTGAAACCAGCTTAAACTCTGAGAGGATTGTTACTGCATTTTCTCTCTTGCAGTTTTAGTGCACAGGATACAGACTATTGACACCACCGTAATTTTCTTACATTAAATATGCTGGATTTCTATTGCTAACTAATATTTAAAATGAATGACAGCTGATTAAGGATTTTGAGTGAATGAATGAATGATGGGCAGATTTTCTAATTTTTGCTACATGGAGCAATGTATGGCATTTTACAATAGACTAAAATATCCTGCATCAACCTGCTTGAAACCTGGATCTGTATCATTAAGATATTCTTTGTGCAGACAAATTTAAGACTGGAAACTCTCAAGCTGCATAATACTAACCTACCACTTACTAAGTTTGCCTTCATCTTATTTGAATTGCTTACATTGAACGCCTCTCTGTCTAGTCAATGAGTAGAACAAATAATTTCAAGGATATTGCTTTATGATTTTATTATATGACTATACAGTCCCAACTTGGTTGGTTGGTTGGTTTTGGTTTTTGTGGGGGTTTTTGTCACTGTGTTTAGACAAACCTGCTTGCACATTGAAATGATCCCATGCAGTGCAATTTCTATTGAGAAGTGCATGAGGAGAAGTCGGCCCAGTAGCTGATCTGGGTTATTTAGTCAGAGTTTACAGTGATGAGTCCATCTGAAGCATATACATCTGCTCAATCAAATACAGACCATGCTGGATTTTCTCTGAGTCATCCATTTGACAAATGTCATGACTCACAACTCTGACCAGTATTCTGACTTAGCCCTTTAATATGAGACTCCTTTGGCCTCCACCTTATTTTCTTCTTGTCCTGCTACTCATCTCTAACAGAAGACCTTAAAAGCCAAGGCAAAGAGGTTAACTATGGAGGCATTCTTCTAGTGGAAGATCCCAGATAAGAGCAGAATTGGAAGGAGAGAATAACTGGCTGATAAAGACTCTGGATGTGTCCCCAGTTGACAGCACATGGGTGAGTCGTGGTGTGTACAGGTGGAACAGCCCCACCACAATGCTTCTGCTTATGCTCACACTGCTTCAGCCAAGGCAGACAAAGGCTGGAGTAAACTGGTGGCTTGCTCTGCGTACAAAGCAAGCTTCGGTTTTGATTTCATGCTTTTACAGGATGGTCCAAGCCTGATGAGTCCTACAACTGGAGGGGAGCCAACCACACTACGTCACAGCCACAGAATATAGTCCTTAGGGGAATGCTGTACTCCAGGGAAATCCTCTGAAAGGAAAGCTCCTTTGAGCTCAAGCCCAAATGATCATTCTCCCTTCTCCCATAGATCCAGGGGTAGATATGTTTTAGGTGGACACCACTGTCTACAATACCCATGCTGGGGCCTCACACCCAAGGGGAAGTGAGATACTGACAGAATTTCTGTTTCTTAAAAGTCATGCACTCATAAATACGTCTGTTTTATATAAAGCATGCATGTAGAGCAGAACTAAAGGAAACAAACTTTAAAGGTGGTAAATCCAATGCGTACTTTAGTCTTGGTCTCTCTGGAAGACTTAGGACAGCTGGAAAGTTATTTGGATTGTTACCATACAGTTGCTAAGCATTCATAGCAAGGAGGAAAATGTAAATCTTTTTGTTACCAGTACCAATTTAGTGCACAATTGATAGAATGAAATTGCTAGTTTCAGAAACTTATGAATTAAGAACCAGTAATTATTTCAGTTGTAATTTCCAGCCATCCAAGAAGTTCTTAGAAAAAAAGCAAAGGCAATGGCAATCCTAAGACTACCTTCACCCATGGAACTTATAGACTTACAGCATGGACATAGATCTAAAGTTGCAAAAATGCTTATATCCACACAGTTTATTGTTCGATAGGAACACTTTCTAGTGATTCAATATATCATGATATATCTCTAAATGTACCCATGTTTTAGGCTGAATTGGCATAAATATCTCAGCCTAAAATACATTTTAAAAGTTTGCATCTTTGTTATAATTACAGAATGTTGTAAAATATTGCAAATAAAACCAGATTTAAAGAGACAGGGACACTTAAACCAGCATACCAACCATTGTGTTGCTCCCAGAAATTAGAAAGTTACTTTTAACTGCAAGCTTCCTTTATTGCAAAAAGAGAAAATCATCTACATCTCTGCCTAGTCCTTATTGGATGCTATGGATAAGACCTCTCCATAAAAATAGCTTTCAGTTACACTCCGTACCACTGACTCATTTGAGGTACAGCGAAATAAATGCAGCTGTTAATGAGAAAAAGGAGAAAATGTGCAAGGTATTTCTTTTATACCTTTTCCCCATAAGTATCCTCACTAAAGTCAGTACCAAGAAGAAAGGTTTAAAAGGTCAAATCAAGTTTTAAAATGTCCATGCCTTCCCATTGCTGCCATGAATTGCCTTGATTTTCATTTTCTAGTGTTTGTGAGTGGATGTGTTGTGCCTCTGTGACAAAAGTGAAGTTCAGTGAGAGAATTTCCTGCTTCACAGACAGGTTTTAAACCATACAAGGCATATACATGACCTCAATTCTCCATTTCTTGCCTGTTGTGCAACTGAGAAGCAGCAAAAGGAGTTACAACCTCAGCATTATCTAATACTTGTGCATATTGCATGCGCACATGCTTGGATAAAAATGTTTAGCAGCTGACACAAGTTGAAATAAAACACTTCCGCCCCCCCGCCCCCAATAATAATTCTTTCACACCGTCTAAAAGAATCTCCTTGGCAGGAGGACAGTTTGTCAGAAAATCAGGAGGAGGAAAGGGAAAGGTATGCCAGGAAACACAGCTCATGTCTGTGCCGATGGTGGGATTCTCGATGAGTTTCACAACAGCCCATGAGTACACCCCTTCTCTGAGTCCAACACATATGGATTCTTCTTAACTTTTGTGTAAAAACTGTTACAAAAAGTGATGACTTTCCAAACAGCTTTGCAGAACCCAATAGAAGCAGTGCTCTTCGTCTGGCGAAGCTCAGGCCGACTGTGTGAATGAAGAAATGCTGCCAGAGTTTTATTCACTGCCATTAATTTGTTTCTGTTAGGCTGCCCTTGCCACCCTGGTGGGCACCACTTCGCAGGCTGGCCTGTCAGTGGGATTTGGATGGATTTTGGCACTAACAGTGGGATCTGGGAAAAAAACACTTTTGGGAGCTACACATTTTGTGCCTAAACCACGAGCAGTTTGGTGACGGGGTCTCTGGTGGGCTGTGACATCCATGGAAGGTGGGGGGCTGTAGTGGGCCATGGCAGCCGCCCAGGGGAAGAAGCTGCCCATTAGCACTGTCCTTGTCACAGGTGGAGCATCCGCCCACTCCCCTGTGGGTAAGGAGGAGAGCTAAAGCTCAACCAGAGCAGGCTGGGGAGCAGGGACAGTGCTCACAGCTCGCCTGACGGGCCTACAGGGGCTGGCAGCCGCCATTGCCAGGCCTGCTGCCTGAGGAGGTGGCCCGGCGCTGCGGCTGCCACAGGAATTCCATCGCCTTAGTCTCCAAAGAGCAGGACGGGAGCCTGGGCAGCGCTGGGGCTGCTGCTGGCCCCTTACAGCAGCCACCACCGCCAGCACACCGCGGAGCAGGGCACCACCTGCTCCAGGCAGGCCCGCGGCACTCCCCACCTTCTAGGCCTTGGGGTAGGAAGCGTCTCTTGGCTGCGAGCCAGGTAAAAGCTTTGAAACCTGTGGGTTCTGGGCGCTGAGTTTGGCCACCCCTTTAGCCAACAGTGTAAGGAACATTCAATTCAGCACTCGGTTCAGCACTGCAAGCTGTGCAGTTCCGCCTGCAGCAGCCGGATCACATCCAGTGCTAGCATCGGTGCGTGGTATATATAAAACCTCACGGAAATTAAGAGGTCCTTCTGCTGAGAGTCATAAAATGTAATCAGTTCCAGTGAGGGTCAAACAACAAAATGCTCCTGGGAATAATTTGGACTTTGTTTCTTCAGTTAAACCAGAATGAATCTACTAGTGATTCATTCTTCAATGGTGTATAGACCTTGTGCATGTGACCATCCTTTGTTCTAAAATTAGGTCTGCTCCTTCTCTCTCTTTATTTTGCAAACTATCAGTTCATAAGGATTTAGGGAAAGATAAAAGTTCCTGTAAATTGTTACTGTTTCACAGTGTTAGGGAATGCAGAACAGAACTTTCCTGATTTTTTTTTAACACATTCTACTCCTAAATGCTACTCTTAGATGTATCGTAAGCTTTGCATGCAGACCAGACCATGAACTAGTTTAACTAGAGTTATTTTGGCATCAGTTTAGTGGCTGTGCTGTGAACTGTCAGGTGGACACACTGAGAAACAAGGCGTAAACACTACATTAGCACATTAACACAGAGTTTTAAAGGTATTTAGTTAAGTAGGCGTAAAAAGAGGTCTAGATGAGCCAGTGAAAGCTTTGTGCATAGACTAGTTTTCCTTTTGTCTGGATTTTGCTTGTATAGGAACTTTGCTTAATTCTGTATCAGATGACTGGTGTAAGTATATGCTTGTCCCACCAAAGGGAGATTTGCCTTTAAGTATCTGAAGTGTGTCCTAGTATGCTTCTCTCCTATGGTAGTAGTAAAGATAAAAATCCATCTCTGTCAGGTGACTTACACAGTTTCCTAGCTGACTTACAGGCTGTTTCCTTTACACTTAAGTGTAATATATTAATTCTTTTGACAATCAAAAACTATGTATTTCAAGAGCTAATTATTTTCCCCCAGAACTTTCCCCAAAGTTCTAAAGCTTTTGCAAAATGTCTGCAAGGGGAAAAACATGTTAGTGTGTGTGAACTTCTAAAGAAATTGAATTAAGAGTCTAAAGTAAGATGAAAAAGTGTTCAGAAGGATGAAATGTTACCCACATAAGTTCACTCATATTAAAACTACCCTTGTGTTCATTATGAAACCTGATTATTTTTCCTAACAAAAATACTACGGATGAGTAAGGTCTACAATTTTTCTGAAGGAATATGGGCAGAATCTTTAAAGATTCAGTGGTGCTCAGTATGTCAAAACATTGGAGCAGCTGTTTAGATCAGAACCCAAAGGCCAACAAGCAAGGATGCAGCACCCAGGAAGGTGATTAAGGTAAAACGAAAGGTGTTTATTTGGGTTTCACTGTAGCTGCTATTTAATAATCCTATCTGAACTTTTGTACAAAAAAAAAAAAAATATTAATCCAAGTCTTGCAGGTTGCTTCTGCTTATGCAACTTGAAAACAAAATCTATCAGTTGAGCCAGGTCCTTGGCACTTCTCCAATAGTTCAAAACAGGTCTACAGCCAGCTTAACTGCCCCAGCCATAAGTATTTTCACTTCTCCAGAAACAGCTCTGCCAAGCATAGGCCTGCTGAGACAGTGTACACTTCCCTACTTCTGAACTCTGGCTCCCAGAACATCGACAAAAGCACAAAAGGCATGGAAGCAGGGACCTGCTCTGCAGTGCATCTCTGCCTCCAGAATGCTCCCCCTGGGCTAGGAACAGCTGATCAATTCTTTAAACAACAAAACATACTCCAAGATAATTAAACGTTTGTAATATCTTTTTTTTTTTTTTTTTAATTCTTCATCTTTTGAGATAGGATAGAATAAGCATTGAGAAACTATTTAATGTCAGCTGATAGAGTTTGGGCATGTTTGCTTTTCCTTGGTCTTTAGGGAATCATCCAAGGTATCATTTTAGAATTCCTGTTGCTTGTTTTATACAAGTATGCTCTCAAGCTTCTCTCTGATGAGAAGTAATGACAATTTGTGGAGTAATAAAAAGGAATCAATATTATACAATGTTGAAAACTATTAATAACAAATACCAAAAAGTTTTCATCTGTTGACAGTCATCTACTTGATTTATACATCTGGCTGCCCTGCTGCCTCTTCTTTCAGGCTGACTGGAGTTTGCTCTGAGCTATGTGTCTGTACCTGGTTACTCTGGACACATGGAGGTAGCAGCTCTCCAAAGCAAGGGGTTCAACCACTGCTGAAGGCCTGAGCAAGAAGTAGTCCAGGCAGTACGTGTCATTTTCCCAGGTTGATGAGAATGAATTAAGAGCAAAGACATTGCCTCTAGGAGCAAAAAACCTCACCAGCCCCAGAACAAAACAGAACAAAAACTCCAACCTCTGGTCTAGCAGTTGCCTAGAGCAAGGGGATGGAAATTTTGGTTTTGTGTTCTTGTTGCCTAGAGTGATGTAAAACCTTCGCCCTTTTATAACTAGCAACAAATCCTGGGGCTGTCTGGGTACTACACTGTGTGAGAAGGAAGAAGAAGAAAAGAATCATTTGGAGCACTGAATGGACCTGAGGACGAAGCACAGGGTTTGAGAAGAATAAATTTCTTACCATCTGTTTGTTTGAAAAGACTTGAAATGAAGGGATAGAGTGAATCCTGCCCTACTATCCTCCTGATAGACATATTAATTCAAACTTTCCAATAATAACTTCTTATGCCAGGAAGAAAATGTTATTTTTCCTTTTATGACAATCAGATGTTTAGTGGGAGGAACACTCAATGTGCATCTAATAGATAGGTGATGCCAGTTAGGAGAAAAAGAGGACTTCACACCCTCAAACCAAACCTGTTTGGTTGCCAGCACAGTAAGCAGCCTGAACAGTGCAGGGATAGGATTATAGTAATTTAAAGTGTCGTAGGGAACACATAAAACCCCTTATCTAAAGACACCATAAACTTGTATGGCTCGCTTGGCAAAATGAAATGATGGCTAATGTTCTCCAGACTCAGGCTTGTCTCTTTCTAGGTTAGACTGAGAAGGGAACAGATGAAGGACATCTGAGAAAGATGCTGATTTCAGCCTGTTTAAGGTGTAAATGATCCTACTTTGTCCTCTTTTTCTGCAGGTGCATGAAACTCTGGGTCAAAGATTGATTTTCATTCATATCCTATTTTGGAAGGTTAAGTAGTGACACGGATGAACACGTGACAACCAAAAAATTAAAAGGCAACACAAGTACCTGTTTGAAATTACTCTTTTCATCGTTTCAACATTCACCTTCTAATTTGTTCCATCTCCTTATCACTTTATGTCAACCTTGTCTCAGAAAAATATAAGAAAAATGTTATGCATCAGATGATTCAGATGACTTCCTATTCTGACACTTTGCAAAGAAAGTGGTATATAGATGTTATCTGTACAAGGTGAACTTTATCTTGCCTTTCACCACCCAATTTCAAAAGTAATAGATCTATAACAGTTCTGTTAATGTCACCCTTTTTAGCTCTGTTTTTGTTTTGTTTTGATCTCTGAACTTGTTACAGTTGCCTAGAACTTATAGTTCCAGAATAGTTTAGATCATGAGGAAAAATCAAGTGTTAATGTTACTTTAACTGCGTCCTTATCAATCAGAAACACAGTTTGGCATTGAACTGTCATATCCAACTTTACAGCAGTAGTGTACATCAAAAGTTAGCTTGCTCTGATGTTATAAAAAGTTTTCGTGGGAGAAAGAAGTCACAATTCCTTGGGATATTTATAGTTTTTAAGAATGCTTTTAAGTCACTTGTAATGGCAGATGCCATTGGGTCCTCTGTCATAAGTGGTTTCCTTATTCATAACAAGTAATGCATATTGTAGTACATTTCAAACCAGGCCCACATTAAACTTTGTAGAAAAAATAAAGACCACGTCTGTATTACTGTATGAATTCCATTTGGATCTTGTTAATGCCATGTTGTATTTTTTTTGTTTTGAATACAGCTGTGAAGTGGGGGTTTTAGCCATCAATTTGATTGTATGGACTTCTTGATGAATTTCAATGGATTACATCTGAAGGTCCAACACAGGTATCAATGGCACAGGCTAAATGGTGTTACCATTGGGTAGATAATGGGCTTGTTTCAACAGAACTAACCTTGGAATGGGCAAGAAGCCTGCAGAGTGTGAGTCCTGTTCTTCCCAGTGCTGGCTCCCTCCTTCCTTCCACACGCTGCCTCCTCCTCTCTACTACACAGCCTCTCCCCAAGGGTGCATTCTCTTCCTCCAGGGGATGTAGCTGAGCATTGCTGCCCCTGCAAACACTCAGAGGGCTACAGTGCATCCTGGCTTGGCTTAGAAAAGCAAGGGACTTGGAGGACCACTGGGAACTCAGAAGGGCTGGGACATGAGTTCTGAAATATAAACAAGCTCCAGTCACCAGTCCAGAAGGATCCCAGTCATGGAGTTAGCAGTTGTCAGTGTACTGGAAAGATAAAGCTAAAAATTACCAACCTGTAAGTGACAGGATCAATTCACAACACCACAAATCTTCCTAGAACAGGAGCAGGCCACACTCTAACAGAAATTGCCAAATTCAGTAAGATTTGACATTTCCTTGTGGGTTCTCCAGATTAGAAAGCCCCGCTCCCTTGGAAATGACCGTGGCTTCTCACACAGTATGTGTGAGGCTCCTAGCACCACTACAAGAGTTTTCACCTTCTTTCACACAACACATTTCTGTCCTATATGCACCAGTCCACTGTCTCTGGCCTTACCTTTGCTTCAGCCCTGATCCCTTCCAACTTCTGCTCCTCACTATCCAGTCATAATCATCCCTTTAAATACGTGTGCTCCATGGCCAGCTTTTCTCCTAGAATGTCTCTGGTCACTGATTATTCCAAGTTACACTGTAATTGGCCAGTAATGAGTGATTGCACAGCCGCTGGAAAACTTCTATGAAAATAAATTTGGAACTTCAGGGGCATGTAGATAGAGCTTTTTACAGTCCTTGTTAAATAGGTTATAAAATAGGTCAGTTTTCCTTCATTTCTGCTCTTTCCCCAGCCATTTAACATAATATGTGAAAATTTTAATTTTGTAAGTTACACAGCTCCCTTAATCAGCAGTTCTCCCTCATAAAAATCAAAGAGTCTGGACTGGGAGCTTCTCACACGTTGAAGCCTCTAGTCCAAACTCCATCTTAAGCACTGTTAGTATGATCCACACTGGGAAGATGAAACTCTGCTGATTTCTGAGTGGTTTTTTTCTTTTGTTTTTTTTTTAATTTTAATACACTTACGTAGAACTAAGCAGATAAGACTGTGTGGTGTGCCTCAACATGCCACTTGAGTCACTCTGGCTTCATCAGAGCACTGAATTGACACCCATCTTAGTTTACAGTTCTGCTTGCTGCTGCTGAGTCCTCCCCACTGCAACCATTCCACAGCCTCATAACTCAAGAACCTGTCCTTTTTCCTGTCAACATAGCTTTTCTCTAAATAATGCTGTTGGCCAAATACCTTCAAAGAGGACAAGACTGCTATTGCACGTGTAGCTTTTTTTAAAAGTCAGTTATCTGCTGAGGTGATGAGAATTTGGGGAATTCTGTGTTATAAATACACAAATATTTACAGTACATGGATGGCTTGCTTGCAGACAAAGTCAGCACTCAGGAGACTTCAGCATATAGATAGAAATATAAACAGGTGATGTTTAGTTCTGTCCTAATTAATTATGTACCAGACACAGAGACTGGAGGTTCTGACGATTATTTTTGAACAGTCAGGTGCTTGAATTCTACACCATTTAAAATACTTTAGATGAAGCAGGGGCTGGAAACGGCAGATTCTGGTGGCAAAGGGAACTTTCATATTGCTGCTAGCCTACAGGTTTTGAATTGTACATTAGGTATGGCTTATTCAGGTGTTTCTCAAGGGCAATAAGTATTTTGTTTCATCAAAGTGTAAAGATTACCAAGAGAGTGACTCCTAAAAAGTAACAACTAAGTACAGAAATGTAAATTTCATTTATAGGAAACTATTTTTATGATGTATCATCACTCAGAGAACAGACTTGGGTTGGTATAAGCTAGTTACTAATGGCTTTCTGATGCTAGGTATGGTATAGATCTGAATGTTATTAAGTTAGCAGGAATTCTGCTACTCTTTGGTGACAATGATCTTGAAGTTTGAACTGAAAAATAGGAACATCTTAGCAAGGGAGTAGCTATTCTGAATAATTAAAGTAAAACATTAGAAAATTTCAGGATAAATTGAAAGAGCAGACCTCAGCATGAGTAATTAAAAAGAACTACTGTTGTCAAGTGTGGTGTGGAAGAAGGGATTTCAGGTGACCTCGCCCCTGGTAAGTCACAGTTGTACTAATTACCAAAGAAGAGGAACAGCTTTGCTCTTAATGGGTCACAGCTGTGACTAATAAAGATAGGTGTGATAAAAGGGGTGGGTTGGCTGCTCAGGGGAGCTTTCTGATGAAGAGAACCCTGAGCAAGAGAGCCTTGAGGAGACAGAGGAGCCCTGAGGGAAAGGGAATAATTCAGAGGCACAAGGAAGAGAGTTGCTGCTGTAAAAGATCAGCTGTGAGGTCAGTCTGGGTCTGATGGAGTTGGAGCCTGCAGTCACAGTCTGCAAACCAATATTTGCAGACACAGTCCAGCAGGAAATAAGCAGCAGTCAGAGTCTGCAGTTGGACCCTACAGCAGGAGCTTGCTGCAGACAGAGTCAGGATGGCTGAGCTATAAGGAAGAATAAATCAGGACCCTTTCCATGTTGTTAAATATCTGTGGCTTGGCTTGTTTCTAGCCCTGATGAGAGATCCACTGCAACAGTCAAGATTTAATTATTATGCAAAAACTGAGAAGCTTAAAAAATTCTTAATGTTACAGTTACTATTTTCAGTCTTCTGACCACCTTATTTCTAGGAGGTGGCATTACTAACATGTAACTATGGAGGCAGCTCAAATTTCTTTTAATACAGCTTTACTGTTACCAATACTATCAGCCCTAGCAGAATCTCTGAACCTAGTTTTCAGCCTATTAGTACAGGAATAATTTGTTTCTCAACTGTTACTTTGAAACATATTGATTTTTCAGCCTACACATGCTTTTACTTGTTCATGATCTTATCTTACTCAAATTTCAGAACCACACAATTCACTGCTAAGATAAAGAATGCAAAATTATTCACCCAGTTTGGCTTCAGACAAACAAATGGAACTCAACACAAACAAAGAGTTGTATCCAAGCATTATTTGCCTGAGTTCTTAATATTTCAATACTTTGTGGAAAAAGCAAGTTGGGTAACAATCTGTTTTGACTTCACTTCTAGTACACTTTCTGGTTTCTCTAGTCTCTAAAGCCAAGAATCCAGTCTGAAGAGCCCACAAAGCTTCAGCATGCTTAAGGCAAGACAGTGCTGTGTTCTTTTTCAATCTTTGTTGCTACACTTTGGAATAAAATAGAGTTTTTGCTGTAGTACATAAAATAAAAGCAGTCTACGATGTTACCTAAATCCTCTACACTTTTTTCATGTGTGATTTATGCTTTGAGTTGAAACTGGTTCCATTAGCATTTTCTGCTGAAACAAATTCTGAACTTGAAGCATGTCATTGGAAGCACCCTGCTTTGACAAATTTTCAGCAATCAGAGCTGAAGCTGGTCTCACCAAAATGGGACACCACACCTACCAGGTCTCTGGTCTCCAACCTGCTGGCAAGTGGCCTGTGCATAGAGCACCCAGATCATCTGTCTCAGTATCAGCTGACACAGCTACCTCAATAATTGTGACTTTTCCAGGAAAAACTCAAGTCTTCTAAGTCTCCATATCAGCATGAGACTTATGTTGGAAAAAGGACCAGCTTTGTAGAGAGCAGCCCCTTGGCAGCTCTGGGTTATTGAACTGGCAGCTTGAAACACAACGCCCCAGATATGTCCTGAGAGTCTGCAAGCCTGAACTGTGGCCTTGAGAAGGACAGCACTTTCTGCCTAAGTACAATATTTTTGATTGATTTTCTTCATTTTATAGCAACTTGTTTGTCTGCATAAGTACCAGGGAGGACAGGACTTGACTTTTTGAACAACTTTAGTTTGTTCCCAGCAGGCCCTGATACCCCTTGCCCATGTTATGCAAAGCTGGCTTATCCTACATGTGACAATATTGTCTGGCAAGATCATCTCCCACCACCTTTCTTTCCAGATAGGGCCACTCTTTCAATTCCAACCTAGTGGAAAGTGTCTGACAATTTCTATTTTTGTTTCCTCTGCACATATCTGGAAAATGCCCACCTATAAATACTTGCTTTATAAGGTACTTGGGAAACCACTGTCTTCTACAGGGATCATGTTTTCAAGTAATGCTTTGCCATGGAAACAGAAGGTAATAAAGGACCTGAATTTCATTTTTCTGCATAAGCATCTTATTCATTCATTTGACCAGCTGGAAAAGCCTCATCACAAAATAAAGGCTGCAGTCTAAAGAGATAGTTTCAGACAAAGCAGGATCCCAAAGCTAAAGGGCTCACAGAGTAATGGAGATAAGCAATATTTTCCAAATCAAAATATGTAGTGTAGTAATATACACCAAATATGATATGCAAATTTTCAAGTGTTACTATAAAAACTTTCTCAGTCAATTTGGAATGTGTTTCAGACGGTCTATGAATCAAAAAGTATGTATTAAAACAGAGACTAGAATGTGTGACTGAATTCCAATTCAGTCTTTGCAACTGAATTCCAGACATCATAGAATGATTTTCAAGATGTTATTCAAAGCAATGGAATATGTATTTAAAAGCAAACTTAATCCTGACTACATTTTGAATGAAAACATTTGGAAATTCATGCTAATGCATTTTTTATTACACTTTAATTTTTTACGGTATTTAAAAGAGGAAATTAAAGGCTGCAATCCTGAAAATATCACCATTAACTTTAATAAAATTACCAGCATGCTATTAGGGTCTGCTAAATACCAAGAATTAATAAAGGTACATTTTCTTAAAAGTCTAAGATGAACTGCTACAAAGCTATGTCAGCATTAATAATGAAATAATTCCTATTTTTCAAGTTGCTATTGAAATTATCATGAATTTCTGAATATGCACATCAATCAAAACAACCAGCCAAAAAATATGAAGGTTTTGGGAAAGACCAGACTTTTACTTGGTAATATACTGCATGGAAATGCTTAGAACTCCCTGAAATGGATGTAAAAGATTTGCTGTGAACAGTTAGCTGTACTTTTGAGAAGAGACAAAGAGTATTCCCAAAAAAATCACCATGTGTTTCACAGCCCCTCGAGAACACCAAAAAAAGACTTTAGAGATGTTTGTCCAGAGAGAGCACATAATTTCTATTAGCTTTAGTAAACCTTGAAATGTCTTATTGTATTATTTTAAAGATTATTTAAGAAGCTTAATCTATAATAGTATTTTAAAGTCCTGAGTAAATATTAATAATTTCTTGGTACTGTTAATACATGTTTGTTAATTGGAGAATGGTGATCAGAGAGAATGTCAGAAATAATTTCTTTTATCTTGTGCTTTGCTTAGCCCTCTTTTGGGTGAAAGAGTAGTGGTAGCATTTCCTTCTTTGTCCTCATTACTCCATGAGATTATTTTGTGTGTGATTATCTTTTAGTTCAAATTGTACATCCCTCATGACATGAGGGTGGTAGGAACATTCTGCCAGAACGCTAAGGAAAAAAAGCTATAGGAGGACTATCTGAGTGAAAATGTTTGAAAGTCAAAGGGAGGGCACATTTAACTTCACAAAAGAAAATGCTGGTTTCTGTTGCAATGTTGGTTACACAATCACATAAGGTTTTATTTTTAAAAGCAAGTAAAAAAATTATAGTGCATCATCTCTTTGACTGGTGTAAATCAAGATGATTTTATTGACTTTGATGGAGCTATGTCGATTTATACCAGATGAGGATTTGGCCTACTGTATGGAGATATTTTTATTTCTCTTCTCACTCTATCAGTTAAGGAAAGGGTAATAATCAGCAAGCTGGAAGCAATTATGTGTGTGTGAGGAGGGGGTAGTTTCATAATAGCTAACTTGATATTATTTCCCGTAAAATGCATCAGGAGAATAAAGCCTGGAGCCTGCTAACCAGTTTGTTTTGTAAAGAAATATTTGTTCAAATCTGTTTATAATAATTTGTCAAATTATGGGCAGACTCAGATGAAGTACTTGCCTTCCACTGACACCAGAGGCAGCAGTTCTGGAGCTGATCAGGGCACCCTTGAGGGAAGACCCAGGCAAAATTTGTCTTTCACTTGCATCTGCGTAAATCTGGAATAATTCTACCAAAATTAGTGGAAATATTTTCTATTTACAAGTGTGCCTAAAAGCAAAATTTGGCACTGTCTTCAACTGAGCATTTATAAGCTGTTTCTGGCAACAAATAAGGATGGGGGAGGGGAAGATTATTCATTGCAGATGGTTTGTAAGATTACCAGAGGCCTTCTGGTGACAGTAAAATCTACTAACATAGTCACTTTTGGAAAATGCTTTTGAAAATGTGATTTGAGGGAGTTGTGATCCTTTAATTCTTAGATCATGTCATGGTGGTAAAAAATGCTAACCAAGACCTCAAGAGAAATTACTTAAATGTTCTTACCATGGTGAGGCAGATGAGTCCCAACCTGTAATACCAAGTGGACGAAAGCAATTCATGGGAAGCTAAGATTTCTAAGAAACCATCTTGGATGAATGCATTTCATAAGATGCAGTTTAATTACTGTTAAGCAGCCACACATTGCCAAGAGAGCTGAAGACAAAATAATCACAACTAAAATAAGTTGAAATATTTATGAATTTATTTTTAAGTTACAATGCAGATTATTCTAAAGTACCAACATTAGCACTATAAACACCAAAGTATTCCAACCAGCATTTGCAATATAGCTCATTAATCTGATCTGTTTGCTTTCAGGAATGATTTGAATTTTTGTAATGTTTTTGTGATGTTTTAACATAAGAATATAAATAAAGTGACTTCCTGCCTTGCAAGGGTGAATATAGTTATCCTAGGCTAATGGTCCTTTTAGCACTACAGCTTCTTATACCCATATATTGACCTCTTTCTGAACTGATCTACAGGTAAGTGAATCCCAAAACCAGCATGTAGGTGAACTCTTAAGCAAGAGTAGACAACTCATAAAAGAGTGGAAAATATGCAGTTCAGAAATTATTCTGCAAAAATGCAGTTCTCCCTAGCTAGGGAGAGCCTGAGGAGCTGCACAGCCCTTCTTCCCTGCACTGGCCCTCTCCAGCCCTCCCTGCTGTGTCCCCCAGGAAAGGTCAGGTAGCCTATTAATCAAGCTCTGGACTTTGATTTGAAGTATGTACACGTCTACCATTTCCTGGATCCTGTTGAAGCAAAGAAGAAGCAGCAAATTTCCAGGGAAAGTTTGCTTATTTGGGGATTTTTTTTTTTAATAACTTAAATACAACTGCCTTAAAACCAAAATAAGATAAGGAATCAGCTAGGGCAGGTGATGGCATTCTGATACTGAATTTAAATCCACCTTCCTGTAGTGAATATGTAACTTTATGTGTAAAGTGCTGCCTGGTTTATTCTGTGTGTTGCTGCAATGCATCTTTCACCAATTTTCTTACTCAGCTTTTCAACTATGCATGGAAATTCATGGGGTGTTTTTTCCCAATAAGTTTCAGATGTATATGCTGTTCTACACTGAAAAAGACAACTACAAGGTCATTATCATCTTTTCTAGTGAGAACATAGAATAGAAAAATAAATGCACTAATGTAACCAGCAGCTACATTGATTGACTCAATTTCTGTGATGATGTCTGTGTACATAGGACATGTTATATGTATAAAAGAATTATTCTGTTTTTTATAAATGCATGCACTCAATGGCTTTTACTATTTAATATATTGCACAAAACATAACTGCTTGCAGACAGTGTTCCTAGAATCAATACCACAAAATCAATTCACACTAAGAATATTTTAAAAGGATGAGAAAACTTCGATTATTTTTCTGCTTAGGTTTCAGATCTTTACAGAAAAAAACAAAAAAAAAGATGAAAAGATCTCTTTCAAACCCATGCTGTAAAGATGATGTCCCAGCTAATTTTAACATGGAGAGAGGTTATGACTGAAGTCAGGAATACAGAGAAGATTAAATTCTAAACCATGACCCTGTTTTCATAGAAACGTATTAAGGAAACAAAATAGAATGACATACCTAAACCAAAGCATTTCTAAGTGAGGCATCTGTCAGATTTTTCCATGAGGTATAGGCAGTTTATGATGTACTGTGATGGTCAGATTGATGCATTTTAGTATTGCTCAGCTTTCAGGGTAAGAGTGGTTGAAAGCCTGGAAATGAATTTCAGAATTCATCTGAAGCTAAACAGTAGCCAGGAAAAGGTCAATATCACACTAGTAAAAGGTTTATATGTGTCAGCTAACTTGAGAAAAGACTAGAAGAGATGATCATTAAATCAAGGGAAGCTTGCATATGAATGAATTTGAGTTTGGTGTTAAACCACATAGAGGTTTAACCAATATCTAATCCTGTACATACTGCTGGAGTTGGTGCTTAGTGCAGCAGAATTCAGGCTGTAAGCACAAGTTCTCATGGGGAATATCTGTGGGATGCACTGCATCCATGTTTTGTCCTCATCAGGAGCTGAGATAGTCCTGTCACCAAGCAGAACTGAAGTCTGCTGAGATCTCTAAAAGCCATTTCTTGGAGTCCTGCAGGAACCACTGCTAATCACTTGAGGCTTTGTTCATTTGCTGTTACCCAGATGCAGGAGAGAAGCGACCCAAGTACCAGCTGAACCCCCTAGCCAGGAAGTACTGGGGTAAAAACTGACAAAAGTACCAGTTTTCCCTTCCAAGTGCCTGATCTGAGAAGAAATACTAATCATATCTTTACTGTCTAAAATAGAGAAATAGAGTTCAGTTATTCTGAGATACATATTAAAGGTTCTGGAGGCCTCAAAGTTTTTTTGGGATTGTTTTTTCATTGGTTAGTTGGGTTTGGTTGAGGTTTTTTTGGTTGGTTTTTTTGGTTTGTTTTTTTTTTTTTTTTACTACACAGGTAATTAACTGGTTTACCAGTTAGAAATAAATCTTTGCAAGCAAGAGGCATCCATCTCTTTTCAGTCATCATGTTCCCACAGGTATTATGAAGAGTGGAACAAATAAGGCTGGAAGGGATGTCTGAAGGTCATCTATTCAAACAGGTTGAAATAGCAAAGATCAAATGGCTGGAATATTTTCACTCATTTATTTCTAGTGTGCAGCCTGAATCTAACTCTACTACAAGGTTTTACAAAAAGAATTAGTGTGGGACTTAAGAACTTCTCAGGAAGAAAAGCAAAAAGAAGTGGAAGTAACAGAATGACTTCTAAAATGCTGTTGCTCAGCTTGGCCTCCAATTGAGTATCAGTTTAGGAGAACTTTCAATTTAAAAAATTAATTTGATTAGTCTGGTTAGTCTTGAAATTTAAGAAGGTAGTGTCAAGGCCCATAGAGCCTGAGACCAGTCTAATTACCAGGCTGGAATTTTTTGATTACTACAGATAAGACTCTTGGGGGAAAACTGTCATGATTCAGTATTCAGAAACCACATCCTCCCTATTTTCTGGCCATCCCACTCAGCCTCTTAGAGGGAGTGTTCAGAATGGAGTAAGTGAAGGCAGATTACCACATCCCCAATCTGCTGTCATCCTCAGACAGCAGAATTTCCGATGATATGCCTTCTGCTTACCAAAGACAAATGATGAAATCAAAGAGGGTTTAAGTTACCTCACTTGACAACAGGTGCCCTCACTATAATTACTTGTAGTTGGCCTTTTGCCAACAGGCAAAATTTCAATTAGCAAATTTAAATTTTTGGCAAATTTCTGCCATGTCTCCACTTAAAAAACTCAAGGTGAATCAGCTAATATGTGTACAATTTAAGACATCCTAAATGCTACATAGATCCTCTCATTCAAGAGCAAAGGGTATGCAGAACTCTTAACAGATCTCCCCTTCCTGAGGTATCATAGTCACAAAATATTAATCTCTTTTACCAGGTAGCAGAGCAGGATTCGAGCATTTGTGAGGGATATTCTCATTTACAGCTTGGTGTTTTTACGGGCCTGACAGATGGGCTCTGCAGAACTGAACAGCAGCATCTGCAGTGCTTTAGCTCCCCCATGTCTGCTGTGCCCTCTCCCAGTGCCGTCTGTCCCAGCAGCAGTGCAAACAGCAGCAGAGGCTGAAGAGGGCAATTTCTCTGCTGGGCCTGGCTGGTGCACCGTGCAGGCTGAGGCAGCAAGCCCCTGCTTTGGCCACTGCTAGTGCAAAGAGCTGGGAGACACACAGTGTGTAACCATCACGGCCAAGCCTGACAAGGTTCCACTAGCATGTCTCACACTTAGCTGATCTGACAAAACCTGCTGCAGCTGCCTCGTGTGGCACCTTCTTCACACACATAACGATTTGACCACAGCCAAAGTTTTTGCTTAAAGCAAAGAATAAGAGTGCTGGTGTAGTGCAGGAGGAGAGCAGAAAGTGTTTTAAAGCCCTTTCACAGCTTTGATCTGAAACCTTTTGGGTTCCAAAGCCATTTTGCCCTGCCAGCAGCAATCCTCACAGGAACACAAACAAGGGCTCTGTCTCCTCCCTCTTGCAACACTCACACCTTTTGCGTCTGGGCTTACCTGCCAAATTTTGTGCATCTCTGTGTCTGGCACCTATGCAAATTAGGCAATTTGTATCTAATGTATATATTGTCATAAATATGGCTTCTGAAAAAACACTGGTAGGAGTGGTTAAGTGTTAGGCTGAACCTTGGCTTGGCAGGGAGAGCTCCCTCAAAGACCAAGTTCTGAGTGCAGTGGAGAGGGGAAAGATCCCTTTTGATAGCCAGTCTGGAAAGCCTTTCTGTGGAAAACACAGGTAACAGGTGCACTCAATGGTTCTTATGGGTCACTTCCAGCTCAGGATCTTCTCTGGCCAATGAACATAGCAGTGAAAGACCAGAACTTTACAGAGGGCTATTCCCCACAGAAGGAGGAATGTTAACTGCTATCCCATGCTACACACTCATTAGGTGCTGCCAGCCCTCCTCTGCCTCCTTGCTCCCTCTTTCCCCAATCCACCTCTTTCCCTCCATTGGATGTCCAGCCCTAAAACTGGGAACAGGGAGCACACAGAGGAGAAGGGAAGGCTGTCCATCAGCTGTGCATCACCCCAGCTCCCAGGGACAGATACGTAGGCTCCTTGCCTGGAGCAATCTTCCCCTAATTCTCTCAGAACAAGCCCTCCTGCTCCTGATTTCTTCTACTTTTCCTTCTTGCCTTGCCCCTTTCCCACCTCACAGGAAGACTGGTTAGGAACAAGCATCCAGGTGAACCAGTTTGGGCAGAAAGAGATCCCAGTCTATTGACCTCTGTACTCCAGCTTCCCTCACCAAGGGGTGAAGTAATTGGATAGCTCATGTACATTTCTGGAAACACTGTAGGAAAGGTAAAGGAAACATGATTGGAAGAAGCAGGATGGTTCTGCAAGGCAGGGAAGAGAAAAAAGTCCAGGTTTTCAGGTTTGCTTCCAGTCCAGAAGCAAATTAGGAATTTATGGGGAGAAGTCCTCACTGACTTAGCAAACCCAATGGCTGCAGCAGCAGACAGGTGGCTGCTCAGGGCTGTGAGTGATGGAAAGGGCTCAGTTGTGGTGCAGTGCTAAACAGAGCTCAGCACCAGGTTCAGGTCATTATTGGGTCTGGAGGCTTTACCTCCTCTCTGGGCACCAAGCAGTGTGTGACTGCTTTTCCCACCAGATAGCCACCAGGCTGCTCTGGTGATGCTGAGCAGTCTGCACCTTGTTTCTCCGTGCTGTGAGCACAGCAGGAAGGTGAGCCCATTCCCATGTGCTGGAAATACTTGTTCTGGAGCCTAGATCTCTCTGACAGTTAATTGAGGCTGTGAGAAGGGATGTCATTCACACATAAAAGATGTCTGCCTACTCTCCTCTCTGCCAAGGTCCTTCATTACTATTTTAAGGCTTGCATGGGAAGGGGATAGAATTAGTTTCTGACCAGCTCTCTCTTCTCCACTCCCTCCATGCCCTTTGCAGCCACTTGCAGGAAAGATGAAGGAGTAATCCCAAGTCTGGATACCATAACACTGTAGCTAAAAGATAGTAAAATAAAATAAATTCAGAGAATGACTATCAACTCAAAGCAGTAAGTGGCAAGAACATCCTTCTGTTATGAGAGTTTCAGGGTGGCATCAACTGTTTTGCACGCAAAGTTCGGGTGAAACAATTGACCAGGAAAGAAAACCCCACCAAACAAAGCCAAACACAAAAACAAGAGACAAAACCAAGAAAAGAAAAAAATTAATGCAGTGTTGGATTTTATATCATACATGTACTGTAAAAGAGGATCAGTTTGAAAGGATTGGGAAATTTCACAGAAACCATCTTGTTATCTATGTAAGTATAACCAGACCTAATTATCAGGCTGTGCTTAGTCATGCTGTTCCTGTTAGCAAAGCCCTCTCAGAAAGTAAACAAAAAACGCAAGTAATTTTTGGGTTCCTCTTACCTGCAGAAAAATCTGAGGATGGAAAGGAAGAAAATAGTAGCCTTAAGAGGTACTTTCAACCTTCTAGACATTAGCTGGTAGTAAAGACCCTGAGACTGCTAACCAGCTCCTATTTGGCTATTCTGCAAGTTAAAGTATTATTTAATCAGAGCAAGCAAAGTAATACAGATAATGCAGAAATTCAAAGGTACCTCAAATCCATTTTTGTACTTTCTCTCAGCCCGTATCTTTGGCTGTAGCTCAGGGTCTGAGCATCTGTGCATAAATTGGTTTAAAGATCCATCTTCAGAAGTCTTGATGTCAGAGTTGAAGGTGGAGAGCTAGGTACTGAGAACTGGAGGAAATTCAGTGAAGTCTTGCACACATAGAGCCAAACCAGCCCCACCCCTCTTTAATTTTATCTAACAATTCCCATGCTCAGGACCATCTAATGGATCATGCTGGCTCTTGTAAAGGGAAGATGCTTAAACTGTGTCAACTCTGTACTGCAGAGATGCTTCACTCTGTTACCTCATGGGAAGGGATGAGAGGCTTGCAGCAGCCTCATTTGCTGGTGCCAGCCTTCTAGCACCTAAGCCAGCAGGTCTCCCCTTTCCATGCATGCCTGAGGCACTGGCTCCAGGGCAGCAGTGCAGCAAGCCTCACTGCAGAGAGACACCAGCATCTGAGTCGAGGCATGGACCAGAACACAGGCTAAAAACCTCTGGGCATGAGCTGAGGCTCCTCTCCAAAGCTGTCACTCATCAGGAAGCATTAAGCAAGAGCCAAGGGAGTCAGTTAGAAAACAACCTTCTAAGAGAAGCAGAACATAGCAAAGCTGGCAGCAGTCAAGAGGCAGGATCACACCAGTGGACAGGAAGAGCTAAAAAAGGAAGAGCCAGGACCATGCAGCAGCAGCGTGAAGTGGCCTGAATGCTGGGTCTGGGAGCAGATGATGCTGTACTCAGAGTCTGCATGAAAAAAAACCAAAAAGCTATAGCTGAAAGGCAGCTATATTGCTATATTCCCCAGCTGAGCATGTGCAAGTAAAATGGCAGAGGTAGCACTAGAAGCTGGTATTAACACCATCACAGCTAAATGTCAGAAATAGCCTAGAGAGGGAACTTCCCTCTGCAAAATGCATAGCTGTGAAATCCTGACAAAACTGATGTCTGCTTCTATTAGTACCACAACAGCAGTTTGACCTAAATAGTAATTTCTGTTTGGCACTGAAAGACAAACAGGAATAAGATCCAAAATATGAGTCATTAAAAATAAAAAAAGGCCAACATGTACTGTACTCCACAATCAGCCCCTTCTTGAAAGGGGGTCAAAAGCTGTACGTATTTTGGATCCTTCCAGAGAAAATCTTACTGCCACTTCAGAATTTTTGGCTGACACCTTGATGACACTAGGGAGTCAGTCTATGACACAAAGATTTTAAATAGTGGTGGTCCTTACTAATTTCTGTAAGTGCATTAAGAAACACAGACTCACAGTATTGCAACACCACATGTTGTACTCACACATGTGGTAATTTTGACTATAAAATCCTTGAATGCTTGGCGACCCTCTCATTGCCTGGCTCTGGTTTGGATTTTTTTGCTGATGACCTTTTGGGTTATTGCCCTGGCAAGAATGGAGAGCTGACAATGACCTATCGGTCACTGGTCCAGTCTATCTAACATACACAAGTGGGAAAGAATCAGTGGAAATGCCCAAGATGCTCCTGTGTAGACTTCTGAGAGTGACACCTCTACTGCATGTATATAGTTTAAGATTATTTGAGCTTACTAGCTCAAATAATCATTTTCCCTAATGGCCACAACTCCTAACTGAAATGTACTTACTATTCTAAATGCTTTCAAAATTACAAAGCTGATGTACCTGTTTACTTACATCCTCAGCATGTATACGTTACACAGGACTGAAAGAAAACATGTAGGCATCTGTGATCTCTAGTA
Organism: Thryothorus ludovicianus; assembly: GCA_013397245.1. Taxonomy (NCBI): domain Eukaryota; kingdom Metazoa; phylum Chordata; class Aves; order Passeriformes; family Certhiidae; genus Thryothorus; species Thryothorus ludovicianus. Next base: position 204,484 of record VZTB01016193.1, on the reverse strand, counting down.
GAGAATACTGCTCCTCAGCATCCAGGTCTAGTTAGTTGGCAAGCACTTCCACAACATCATGCTTAGTCTCATTTTAAGATGCTAAGCCTGATGTTTTGTTAACTTTATGCTTAGCTTACTATTAAAATTAGTAATTTTTCCTTTGTTAGTTTCTTTGTTCAAGCAGTTGGAAGCAGGCAGCTCCACCCAAATTCTTCATTACACCAGTGCCCTTAAAATGTTTATCTGTGTGTCAGCTTGGTTCTTGTATTCTAGTGTCTTAAATTGCTTTGCCAGGAAGTTGTCAACGTTGTTCTGTTCCCCTCCCTTACTCCCCTCCAGTAAATTGTGTACTATTTATCTTCTTAATGTCATTTTTAAAATAGAGATTATTTATTTTAACAGCTATGTATTGTCATGCCCCCAATTTTATGTCCCTAAAAATACTGACCTGAAAAAGTGAACTCAGCAATCTACAGCAGACCTGTAGATGTGCGTGCAATTACCTCATTTACACAATCACAATAACCACACAAAATTCAATGCCCCATCTAGGATAGGAAATATTATTTCCTTTCTCCTACCTTTGTCTGCATCGGTAGCTGACTCTCAAGGATATGCAGAATCTCATTATGTTGGTGGATATATATACACACATTCACTACACATATGCTCACACAATACTGTAGATAATTGGGGCCCTATTTCTGCTGGGGCTTCTAGCAACTCTGGTAAATTATTGTACTTCAAATTTTGGCATGAAATCTCTTGCCAAATTTGCCCATCCTTGCTATTTCCAGCTAGGCTGACAGTTTTGGCTGGCTGCTGTCCCTGCTTCGGTAAGCCCGAGGAAGCACAGCTGAGCAAAGATGCAGAACCTGCCCTCTCCCCCACCTGCCCCACGGGTGTCTGGTGGGGTATGAGCCAGGTAATGGAAAGTTAGCCCTTACACTTTAACAGAGTGAGGGGCAGATCAGGAGACCCTGGACCTCTGATGCACCCTGTGATGAAGAATGAAAACTGTTTTCCTCTCCTTCTGTCCCACCAAGTGGAAGGAGAGGAGTTTCTGGAGAAGTGTGAATGCAAAGTCCCCAAGACAGGGTCTCCAGGTAAAGTAGTACCACAACTGTGGAAGAAGCTGGGACATCACACAGCTCATGCAGCAGAAAGAAAGGGGGGAAGCAAATGCTTCGTACAAAAGACTTACAACTAACAGTGAACTTCTGGCTTCGGGGTTTTAGCATCTCTTTGCTGGATGGGGAATGACTCCAGCATGTGTTCACATAGAGAACTCTACATTACAAGCTATGAGAGACCCCGGAGGTGATCAGTTCTCAGCCTTCCAGCACACTGCTAACTTGTTCCTGTTGGACAAGACTCATCCCTAGGGTGACACAAACGTGTCAATTTTCTAAGGGATATAAGCTGGACTGAGTTTCTGCACAGGAATTTAAAAAACATATGCACTTTAAGCATGATGTTCCATCTCTCTTCCTTCCCAAAACACTGTGCTACATTAATCTGCTCTGAAATAATGAATGAGTGGAAGTATAGACATTTCCAGGAGCATTTAACATGCATTTGTTGGAAAAGCAGCACTGCCTTCTTTTCCCACTTATTTCTACAAGTACAACCCTCTCTACTGCAGAGGGCTTGTGACAGCCCAAGGGCACACAAGAGATCATTTGTTAAAATGCTGGCAGAGTACTGGCATTGTGCGTGTCACCTCCTGCTTTACCAAGGGTGGGCAGGGGGCAGGCAGAGCCTGAGAAGCAAAGAATAAGAGTCATGGAGCAGGGTCTGCTCTTTTCACCAGAACCCTCACCAGGAATTCCTGGAGAGTACAAAGCAGCCCCTTATTTATAAAATGTTTTCCTCATTATTGCAGCCCACAGCAAACTGTAGAAGTTGCTCAGCTGAAGTTACTGGTCACATTTTCTATTATTGTCTTCCAGTAACAGAGAAAACGTGCAGGCTGCAGCCACACTCAGGCACAGCTCCTGCTGCACCATGGGCTGGTCCCGGCACTGGCAGCAGGGAGAGAAAAGACAGCTGAGAAGAGACAAGAGACAGGAGAAACCTAGGAAAGAGAGGAGTCTACAAATTGAGAGGAATGAAGGAGCTGGATTTTGGGTTTTTTTCAGGCTTGCTCCACTGTCAAGTTTTCCCAAGTGTGGGTCATTAGCCCCTGCCAGTATTGCTTACTGTGAAAAAAGGCACATGGAAAATGACATACCTTTGACAACCAGGCTGTTCTCACTAGGCATTTGGTGATTTTTTGAAAACAAAGTCTCGAGTGTAGATATTTGCAATGTTTCCTGTCTGCAAAGTGAATCTATCATTCTTATAGCTTGACATTTTTTTGTGCTACTACAATGGATCCAGAATCTTTTTTTCCCCCTTCTTTTACTACTATAGAGTGCTTCTTTTACTACTACTACTACTACTATTCTTGATGGGTTCAAATTTCAGATAGCTCTTTCTGCAGAAACCAGGGTACTGAATGGGAAGTTATGCTACTGGGGAATAGCAGAACTGCTTTCCATGTGTGACAGGAACTCCTGGTGATTATAAGCACTGCAGATGTGCATCTCCTTCATTAATTTTTTCTAATTCAAGCCTACAAAAGAGAAATTTTGTGATTTACAAGTTGTTCATGACCACAGTTTACTGCTGTAGCTGGGGTTGGGACCTCTGTCAGGCCATTCAGGGCTGTGTTTCACAGGCACACACCAGCTGTGCAGCCCTAGAGCTGCGTGGGGCAGCAAGCAGCTCGGGCTGCTCGTGGCAGCCACCGTGACACCTCCAGCAGCTGTCACAGGGCTGTCCTGCACGCAGGCCCAAAAATCTGGGTGCCAGATTCTTACCTCTCCCTTCCTCCCAACACCAGGGGCCATCTAACAGCAAGGGCAGTGTAAAAACTGAGAGCACTAGGAAACAATTATTTATGCATTTTTAACACTGTACTATGGGTAATCTGTGTTTCCTTTTCAATGCTGTCAGGTGAAGGAAAGAGCCAGAAAGAATCTCAGAGAGGTACTGGTATTATCTTTGCCTTTCAGTCTTTTAAATTAGGTCACTTTACAAACAAGAGCTCCGCTGTTTAACATTTTTTATACGACAATCTCAAAGCAATTGATATTCAATTAATTCACAACCTTGCTCTGGTTTTGGATTTGTTGTTCTCATTTTCACTGTAGACATCAAGGAAGAGAAAGGTTCAGTCATTTGCAAAATACCATGCAATTCAGCAGTAGCAGAACTAAGAACAAGGACTCAACATGCTGAATATACTCTGGCAGCTTCCTCAAGCTGAACAAGCAAAACCTGAGTTGAGGCAATACACAGACTCTTGGGAAGATTTCAGCTGACATCTGAGGTCTTCTCAACGTGCACAGGGAGGACTGATTTGCCCCCTTTCACACGAGGTTTTGCAAACCACGTCACACTTTACCTTTGCTTCCCTTGTGTGTGGGAATGTGTAACAGGACTGAAAGGGGCCAGCTGGAAAAGAGACAATTACTATCTTCTTTCATACACTAGTTGTTTCTAGCTCTTCAGCAGGTGAGTTAGGCAGCACATAACATCCTTAAGAATGGCCCTATGATCTCTGGCCCTATGACATCAAGTTAGGAGGAGGCTTGTAAAAGGACAGAGGAATGATACCTCTTAATTAATATCAGTTTAATAAACTCAAACTGAATTACCACCACCTCTTCCCAGTAACGTGTCAATGTGAGGGCTTTAACCAAGGACTCATCAAGGGCAGAAGAAAACACACATTTCAGCAGCTTGAACTCACCTCTCGAGTTTCTCCTGATGTCTGAAAAAGACAGGGGGAGCTTCCCTTTTGCACCCTCTGTTGCATATGAGCTCCAGATGCATGCATGCTATTTTCAGAGTCAGAGGATACAGATGTCATTAAATATGCTGGTGATCTGCTCCAGTCTATTGAAATTTTTTTAATCTGAGATCAACACGCAAAAAAAGTATTTAAAGACTCAGCATGAAGAGGGGAAACAACTGCAATGAAAGTTGTAGTTCCAATATTACCAAAACAAGGTGCAGGGCACAGATCATACCCAGTATCATGAGCCATAACTCCTGACAATTGATTTGGGAGATCTTGAAGGACCTCTGGAAAAAGTAAAAAAAATTCCAACATGGTGTTTTCTTCTCACATGGTAGTAGGGTTATAAAGCAGCTTTTTATGACCCATTCAGTTTTCCTTTTATAGCAGCCTATTTATACACTCCAATTCAGTCACAGCTTCCACTGTATACTGATTACTACAGCGCTCATTTCCTCATTCTGAACTGTGCATGCATTTCTTTTCTTCATTTGTATCCTCTCCTTATTAGATCTAACAGCCTTGTATTATCCCTCCACCCTGTCGCTTAGCCTCTCCTAGGCTTCTTTTCTAGGGGCACTTGTCTCACTGACAACTCAGCAACCAATAAAATAAATGTTTTAAGAAAAGCTTTCCATCTTTTTTCATTTTTAAGTGCATGAAGAATAGATTCAACATTCAACGCACTATCAGTCAAGTTAAAACATCCTCTTCCACTCTGGACAGGCCATGAAAGTAAGACTTCTTAAAACTCACTATTCTTTCTTCAGTCCCATTTATTTACTGTGTTGGTGAGTGCCTAAAAGCCCCTGATTCTTTTTACTTACAGCACATATTATCAAAGTCACTGACCTGTACATCATTTGAAGATTTTTTAAACCCAATTTACCCTAGACATAAATTGTGCAGCAAACTTTTTAACAATGCTTCTAAATTCACAACACACTTAGTCTGAAACTCCTGAAGTTATTATTTTTGCACTTAGGATTGTTAATGTTTGCTAAACCCTGAAACATTCTTCAGCTGACTAAAAGCTTTACATCCTTAGAACATAAAATCTAAATATAAATGTGGTGGGCGTATGTGGATCTTTTCTCTCTGAGGAGGCTCTGTTACGAATTTCCACTGTTTTACGCCACCACCAAGCCTCTGCTAAGCCGTGACACCTGTTCAGAATTTTCAGCTTCTTAACCCCTTATTACACTTCCTACCATCTGCAGCAGAGGTGCAGAAAAAGAGTTCCATCATCCTGGACTTGCTGTATTAATTCTTCATGGCTCCTTGGTGTCCTTCAGTATTTTGTATTAATACTCACCTTAAGGACAACTAACTAAATGAATGAACTTTCCTCCCTCTTAACCAGTAGATAATAGGGAGTAGATTCCTCCCTATGCCAGTAGATAATCTGGTTATCAAGCAGACCCTGGAAAGAAAACCTACAAATTCCATAGGAGGAACACTAAAGATAATACTGTTAATAAATATTATTACTGATAATAATAAATGGTTTATACCAAAATGAAAAACCACTATAGCCTTATGTAACATTATGCTAAATGCATTTTTATCATTCACATTAATAGGGATTCACTATTCTTAAGTTTGATATATTTAGCAAACACTAGCAGTGCACAATGCTACTGACCAAAAGTTCTTTTAGCATTGCTATGTAGATGCTCTTTTTAACATTTCTGCAAAAAATAAACCATGAGGATATCTCCTAGTTAAAAGTCAAAATTCCCTGTTGAGACAAAATGCCTCCGTAATCAAACATGTTTCAAAAAACTCTTTTTCATTAAAAACCACATGTATGACTCAAATTAACCACAATATGAATTTTGACCTGATTTATTCACACAAATCAATCCAAATTCATTTCAGGCCCAATATGGATATCATAAAGATACCAGTAAACTTTTCCAGGTACTAGAGAATCTTGTATAAATGTATCTGTTCGAGTGCTTCTCTGTCAACATCCTTTTCCATATACACATCATAGTTTAGTTGCACCTCTTCGACCCATTGACTGAGCTGTACATCCGTCTGAAACAATGAAAGCAGATCCTTAAATCAACACCATGTCAAGCAACAGCAGGAGTTTCAAGGTTAAGGAGTTTCAACATTAAGAAGGCAAGACATAATATGAGAGATTAGTCATTCCAAATTATGTGGCAGTAATTAATTTCTAGAAAAGCCATTTTAACTCAAATGGGAGATAATAAAGGTAACTTTAAAAATTATCTCAGTCAATAGTCTAATATTTTGTTCGCATACTACAACCACCTTTATTTACACATTTGTATAAGCCTCAAGCACCCTGATCAGAGGGTGACATTCTGTCAGATGTGCTGAGGGAACAGCTAACAGTATCATGGAAGAATCACAGGTATTTTCTTGTTTTACACCAGGGAGTATTGTATTAAGGCTACAAAGGGCTTCTCAACTGCTCTGTGACAACAGCCTGCTCCAAGCCTGCACCACCGCTGCTTTTGGAGCTGAGGATCTACTTCAGCACACAGGCAACAAGGGATTCAATTTCTCTAAAGCTAACTACTGTTGCAAGTCACTTTGTACATACCCTTGCTGTGTCTGATCAGTGTTTTGTTCCCTAACTAAAGCTAGTCCACATAATTTGACTGGTATCACACCCACGATGTACCGATGGCATGGGGAGCGGTTACTGCTCGGGGAGCAGCACAGAGCCCTCAGCATCTTTGAAAGATGCACTGTCACTGTGTTTGCTACCAGCTGCAATTTAAAGCCATGTGACTCATTCAGCATGCCTGATGGTAGTCACTTGGCTAGTTGGGAGACCACATCTCTCACCAATCTGTACTTCCAAAAGCTCACACTGCCATATTTCTACACATGTTAATACCATGATTTGTGCAGCCTACTGATATAGACAGGGATTTTCCTTCTCACATGAGGACAATTGAAGTACAGGAAGACGTGTTGGTGGTCAACCTCAAAAGAATCCAGAGTCTTCCACCTTTTAATCTCTGCACAAAATTATATATTCCTCCTTACAGCAATACTGGCAAGCAGCTAACTTCAACTACAGAAATGCCACTTTGACAGAAAATAATGAAGTGTGTCAGCTAAAATAGGCTGAGGGAACTTACCTGGAGCTTAGAAAGTGATTCCTCAAGACTTGGAACTGTCACTAATAAGGACCCTCTTTTCCTTACATTACAAGCAATAAATTCCCAAGCTCTGAAACATATTTAAAGGTAGGTAAACAGTTTTTGGGGGAAAAAACACATTTGATATACAATGAATCTAACACTTGCAGTTTATTGGCCAGAGGTAGACTAAGCTTAAAGACTTGCAATACATGCTTATCAGTTATTATTAATATCTAAGCAAATGTATTTGCATGAATAAAACCAAGCTTTGTATTAAAAACACAGGGAATATATTGTCTTACAATGTTAGATTTTGTAACTTTATAATTCTCATACATTCATGCATATAATTTGGTATTGTCAAGACTTTCACTTTGAACAAGGATTAAACATTGACATTTGGCTCCTTTAAATTTTCAGGTTTGAAGAAAATCTAGTCCTGAAGTGCAGTCCTTTATTAAGCTTCACAACAAGCTGCTCTTTACATACAGACTTCGTGTACAGTCGTGACAAAGTACTTCTCTTAAGATATTAGTAATCAGAGTATTTAAATATAGCCCCCAGCATTCCTTTTTTTTTGATTTTGCAAGTAAGATCATTTCTCACAGCACGGCAATTCAGACCAAAAAGAATTTAATTTCCAGCATTCTTCAAATGTCATTTGTCTTCATGCTACTAATGCAACACTAAACCACTATTCCCAAGTTATGACAGAATCAAATGAATTCTCAATCATGTGCCTGGAAACATATGTCCTGGCATTCTGAAAATACCCACTACCCTTCACCCATCCATTCTGTGCTTCTGTGGTTGGAATTATCACCTGGTATCCAGGGCAAGCCTTAGCTGAAGCTAGTACAGAATGTCAGACTTGGCCGGGACCAAGTGGAGACACAGGTACTCCTTTCTGACTGCACATTCTAAACTTTGGATGATCAGGTTATTTACATTTTAAACAGATGATCCTGGATTAGCAAAAGCTCATCCATGAGTGTCTTGTACCTGAAAGAGAACCTTAGCCACATGTTTGTTTGCTACCACATCCCTATGAATATCTGTTAGAAATATCATTCATAACCATGCTTTGTAGTCTGTATATATTAAAGCTCTGACATTTACAAGTCAGTGACCCATCTTACTTCTGAAGATTAAGCTAGCTTTATGCTGATACAGTCATTTCAGATTCTTTAGCAGCAAGACACTATTTTAATATATCAGTGCAAGGATTCAAGCCAAGGTTTGGGTAAACAAAGCAGCAGTATTTAGTGTGTTTAACAATAAACAACCGCCAGAACACCTTAGCAGTTAACTATAACAATTAAAAGTAGGCAGCATGAAACAATTTTATTATATAAATTATGTATGTGCCTTCAAAAAGCACAACCTAAAGGTTTTCCATAATTCACAAGGTTACACACATATTGCCAAAGAAATAGGTAACTTGTTTGGACACAGAGCTTACCTGGCCTGTTCCTGTCTGTCAAGAAAATATTCAAAGACATTATTCATTACAACAACATCAGCCTTCTGCAGAAGCGAGGGCTGAGTACAGATGTCTGCATGAACCACCTGAAGGAGAAAAATTTCCCAAGGCATAAATTAAGAGACAAATACAGCCTTTGAGAAGCCATGAAGCCTGTCAGCCTAATACAGCACCTGCTACCACCCTTTAGAACCACTCACAAAAACAAGTATTTCACTGGCTTCACAGTAGATAAAACTGACATACACAACCATAAAAACCTTTCAAAAATGAAAATAAAAATCAGATGTAACTCTTCTAATTAAAATACTCAAATCCATTAGGCTAAGTAAAATGAAGTACATCTGAATTTTTGTATAGAACTGTGTGTTATAAAAGAGATGATGTATGTGATGGTCGTTACATTTCAGTTTCCTATATTTTATCACAAATGTCCAGTGATTTCAGGAAAGAAGCTAGTTGAAGCTATTTTGAGGATATTAAAAGGCATCTCACAAGGTCAGTGGGTCACTGAAGGATTATAGCTAGAAAAGACACTACAGAACCAGATTTGACAGCTGAATTCTCACAACGCGTACTGGGACTGGGCATGCTGGAAAGGCAAGATGCCCAGTAGCACTGGAGGATCCTACTAAACAACTGCCTCTCCAGTCAGCACAGGATGAGCTGTTTTGATTTCATCTTCCTTCACCTACCAAAAAGGATATTAGCACATCATGTCATTTTTCAAAACAAGTGAGACAGGAGATTATGGAAGCTCATTAACACTCTGATGTGTTTGATTTCCTCTAAAAGACAGAGAAATCTATCAATCTGACTCAATGATCCATGTGGGTCCTTTTCAACCCAGGTTGTTCTATTATTCTGCATCCTAAATCTGATGAGAAACGTAAATTGGAATATCTTTTGAAGGGATAAGTAGTAGTCATCATGGATTCACAAAAGTTAAGCCATGCTAAACCAATTAAATCAACTTCTGTGATGAACCAGCTAGCTGGATGGCTGAGGGGAGATCAGTGGATTTTATTTACTTTGACTTCAGCAGGGCTTCTGACACTGTTTCTTACAGCATCCTCACAGGCAGACCCCAGGTGTGAGGGCTGGATGAGTGGACAGTGAGGATTGAGAACTGACTGAATGCAGATCCCAGAGGGTCAGAAGCAGTGGCACAGGGTCTAGTTGGAGGCCTGTCACTACTGGTGTCCCCCAAGGCTCAATACTGGGTCCAGTATTGTTTAATTTAACCATGAATGACTTGGATGAAGGGGAGAGGCCTCTGTTCACAGATGAGAGGAAGGTGGGAGGAGTGGCTGATACCATGGAGGGGATGGCCAGAGAGGAACCTTCTGAAATTCAGCAACGAAAATGCAGGGTCCTACACCTGGGGAAGAATAGCCCCATAGGGGTTAGGATAGGATAGGATACTAATGGCAATCCTAATATTTTAAACCACAATTCAGAAAGATGCTTAAACTACTGGAAAACTTTGAATGTATGTTGATGTTTGAATGATACTTAAGACTTGCCCTAAAATTACTCTGCATTTACAGAGCAGATGACCATACTGACCAAAGTGACCTAAGCACCTCATTCTCCCAAACACATCCTCATTCCTCTTGGGGAATTTGGGACCATATAAGAATGTGTGGTTGCTCAACGAGCCAGACCCAGGTACTGCTCTAGTCAAACCCCAATACTGCTGGGTTTGGTTTCAGCTGAACCAGCTCTGATCTGCTTGGCTGTGTGCTGGCACAACAGAGGAGGCAGCAACTGCTTTTAAAACTGCCCTGTCATCCAAGGGAATACACACCAAGCCTTTCACGATTACAGGCAATTTCTGAAATGAGGTCTCAGATTTCCTAAGATCTGTTGGACTGTTTACTTTCCTCCCAGTATCAAAGTGTTTCCTCAAATGCCAAAAGATGCTGAGCAACCTTCTATGTACTTTAACAAACCAAGTGTTGACCAAAGAAACACAAGGTACACTCAGAGATTTAGCCACTAAAGATACCATTTCACATTGCTACCCTTTAGGAACATATTCTAATAAAAATTCAGAATATATTGAAGAAAAACAATCTCTATTTAAAAGGAATCTCTAAAAAGTTTTTCAAACTTGTGTCATGAATTATGACCAGCATCTGGATTCTCACAATTTTTCAAGCTGATACGTACCTCCAGAGAGGATTCATTTGTGGGTGAAATAAAAATCTAAGATTGAAATGTTCAAAGCAGTGTGATAGCAGGAGTCACATGGCTAAATTAGCATTTAATGAGACTCAAATAGCTAAGTCCTCGGGCACTGCTTTGAAAACCTATTATCTTATCTTTATGCACCAAAATGAATACTTCAGCAGAATTACAAGGTGTGAAGAAAATACATAAAAGCTTATAATAAAAAAATATACAGGGCTGAAAAGCATGCTTATAGATCTGCAGCTCCACTGAATTAAGTTGACAGAGTTCCTAACTGTACTTTCAGTTTCATCACAATAAAGTGTTATAAACACAAAACATATGCAAAGCCCAAAGGTTATGGATAAACTGTCAGCAACTGTGACTGCATTGAGCAACCCAGTGATACTGCTTATCCTGTGTTAAATATTTTATGTTTATTATTTCTTTCTAGTTTAAAATTGGGTTACCTTAATACCCAAGAAATTACTATACTCAGCAGTTTGTGTGACTTCATTCAAGAGCACATGCATACAACACAGGATTAAAGCCATTATTCATTCTACTCAGCATATTTTACTTACCAGCTTTTGCTGGTAACAAAATAATGGGTATGGTCCAGAAAGGAAATTTTTCTTCCTCTTTAAAATATTAGTAGCTATCCCCATAATGAAACTAGGGAAATGAATCCCATAATGATAGCACGTGGTTTGAAACCCATTTTGTTTGTGGAAGGTACATATACACTGACATTCTATGGAAGGAAATACAGATAATTTTAAGTCCTTTAGGTGTCCTTAGATGCAAATGTGCAAATCCTACAAATGTTTTTCTGCTAACAAAAGTGAATCACAGACATTCACTTTGGTGTTTGTGACAGAAGTTCTTTATACACTCAGTTTCACAGACGTGAGTGGCAATGATATCACTGATTTCACTGGGAGAATCAGCTAAGATATATCTGGTTTGTGTGAGCCAATGGGTGAGTCCAGTCAGGAAAAAGGCTAAGTGATTCCTATTTTGATAATTTCCCTCTTCCTCTCTGCTATAAGATCTTTTTTTCCTAATGCAGTCTTTGTTTAGGATCAAAACAAGCAAAGGCAGAAACTTCTCAGAATGCTGATTTACCAGCCACTCACTTAAACCAGATACCCTCTATACAGTGGTTAAAAATACACAAACTAGCATATATATTTAGTTACCTTTATTCTGTCAATGAACTCGTACTTTGTAATCATCATTTCTTGCAACTGGCAAAAGTCTGCATTCATTTCTACTCCATACAGCTGGGAAGCTGAGCTATAAAGATAACCCTATATTAGGAAAAGGAAATTTAGTAACTGTGATGCCTTTAAAACAAGTTCAAAATTTTCATTTAAAAAGAAGAGAATAAAACATGAGTTAAGATTTTTAAAAATATTTTAAAATAGCGAGTTGAGAAATGTCTTTCAGTGGATGTGAAATATTTTTCAGAGCTAAGCTCCTGTTTTGGCAATTTCTACTTAAGCCTCACAAATTTTAGTAAGAGATCCAAAATGACATGTCAAAATAACAAGAAGAAAAGGAAAGCTCCAAGTTCACTTCAACTGCAAAAACAGACGGAAAATAGTCTAAGAAAGAAAAAAGATGTACAAAACAAGTTACAAAAATAGTGTGAAGGGAAAAGACTCTAGATGTAATTTTTGTTTCTTGGGAGAATTGAAGAAGAAAATATCACGATAAAAGAACATAAATGTGAGACATAGTCAAAATGAGTGAAAATGGAGGAAAATGTACCAATAATATAGTGGGATATTTTGATACAAAGTCTTTGTGAGCACCTCTAAGTTACTGTATTACTGACATTTTCAGATACTTCATACAGGTACATATGCAAAAAAAAGCTAAATTATGACTTTATATTAAGCCCAAAAAATAGTTTCGTTTTGGACTAAGATTTTGGGACGTTATTGAAAATGTCTGAGAAAAAAAAGTACAAGTACTCGAGTGTACAGTGCCCTAACAAAGATATGGCTTTAAGTGCCACTGTCTCCATTGAGCACAGTAATTCCACTTTGCCAACAATGGCAAAGACAAACAATGCTGAAGATACAGAGTATCTGAGAATCACATGTATTACACCTTCATTATTAAGGTTTTCTAAAACCATTCAACTGAGAGAGTAGAAAAATAACCTGTGAAGGTGAAGTCACCCCCTCCTCCAAAGCAAGACCATGTTACAAAGCAGAACTCTTTTCTGAAAGAGTGCTTTGAGAGTATCTTCTACTATAATCATACAAGCATTTAAATATTTCAAAACAAATTCAGCCTACCAAAAGTGTTACCATTTAAGGACCCAATGCTGCAAATATTTACAAATGGGAGTAACTTTCCTCATTTGAGTAATCCCAAAATTAGACTATTCAAATGAGTAAAATCACATGCTCAAGTGTTTGCAAGATTGAGCCCTAAACAGACACTGACTTTTTAAAGAAAGTAGTAATGTGTGTTTTGCGTTGCTGTTGGCCATATGTTGTACCAGCCACGCCAAAAGCAATCAAAATTGCACTCAAGTTTCTCGATGAAGTATTTTATGTGCATTTTAAAATGCAGAGCAGGACAATATGTTTTTGGAGACAAATTCATATCAAAGTCTTCCTTTGTATATTTTAACAGTTTATCAGCTTCATAAAGGAATTTAACATAACTAATCTATATATAGGCATGGTCAAGACATAAGAGGACAAACTTACTTATGAAAGAAACAGCAGGAATGAGCAAAAGAGCAGCATGTGTGACAGCAATATGCTGTTCTGTTGGACAACAGACTTTTCCTCTCCATAAGCAAGATCATTTGTATTCCCTCTTGTGAGGAACAGAGGAAAAACTGAAATTGCTAGTAAACAGCACCTTACAGTATTCAGAGTTAGATCAGAGTGGCCTCTCAGAATGGCCCATCCAAGACTGAGTAATGAGAGTAGGCAGTCAGAAAAGAGGGAAAATGTTTGTCACAGTAATAGAATATGAATTCCTGTGCTGGAAGTTACCGCAAATAGCACTGCACCAAGCCTGGAGCCAACGTCAACCACTACCTTTCCTGTCAGGTCAGGCAGTACATGTTGATAAAGAAACTTCAGTTCCATGAGGGAAAAGGAATGCGAAATAAACTCTGGGAAATAAGAACAGAACAAAGGTTTTGGGTGGGCAGTACTAACTACTGTGTAATTAAAGATTGAAATAGTAACCTGAAGCATTATCTTCACTGAAAACTTGTGTGGTTTCTTGCCTGCACTAGTGCTGGACACCCAGGAACAAGGTTTGCAGATCAGAGGTAATTGGCCAAGCAGCTTGTCCCAAGTCTGGGGATTCCTTGCCTTACACGGAGAATTTTAAAATCCTTCATGAAACTGAATTACCTTTTTCTGCACAGTAACATATGTTAAAGAATACAAAAGCAAGTGACTTGGAACGCTTTAACCGAAAAAGGAAATGTAGTACCTAAGGCTCAACACAATTTATGCAAATCTTTTAATGGGCAGACAAATTAATAGCTTTAATTGCAACTCCAAAGTTTTAATGAATGGAACATTCTCCATATAAACCATTCCTTCAATGGCTGTGCTATACTGGCAACAGCACTGATCTGTACCACACCACACACAAGCTTTAAGACAGATGGTGCTTTCTACTGTTTTTCAGCATGTGAGAGGAGACCAAGGCTACTGCTTGGACTCTACAGCATTGTCTTCCTCTTGCATCTTCCTCTCCAGTGGTACATAGCCTGCCTCTTACCTGCCCAGTTTTTGTGGGCAACAATTGTCACTCATACACTGAAAATTAACTCAACTTACATGTGTAGGAGGCTCCTTCCATTGGTTATGGGAAATAATTCCAGCCTGTGTATTGCACCAGTCTGGACAAAGTCCTCCATCAGCTGGATATTGTCTTGTCCAGCTGAGTCACTGCACAAACCAGTTTAGTCAAACTCAATTTGTTTCTCTTGTTCTCGAAAGAACACTTACCTAAAGATGCAGTTTTGTATGAGCCACACTCTGTGCAGTAGCTCCTACTCATTTTCCCCTCCTCACACAATGAATCAACAACATCATCATCATAAAGGAATGCATCAACATGAATCATGGGCAGTGGATGCTGGTGTATCTGAGAAGAGGAACAAAACCTTAGAAAGGCATAAGCAAGTCTCTCCACTTCACTTATACTCTCACATGTTATCTGTCCCACCATCCCACCTTTGCCAAAATCCCCAAGATCCATGTTTTCCCCTAAGCAACAATTACCAAAAAAAATTAAACAGAAATCCTGCATGTAAACTGGGCCATCAAATTCCACTGAAATAACCAGTAAGTGGCAGTTGACAAATGAAAGCAAGCTGGTTTTGATACCTGAGTAGGGGGCCCAATGTGAATTTTGTCTCTTTAGTGCTTGCTTGGCTATAGAGAATATACAGAGTAAAGGAAGCTTTTTCTCTTCTTTTAATGAGGAGAATGAAACTTAAATTTAGCAGAAAGGTCAATTCTGCTTCTCAGCCTCAACTATTTTCATCGTTGTGCTTTATGCCTCTATCTAGAAGCACCCCTCATTAACATGGGTGTCACTTTCAATCAAAAGTATACCAGTTGGGATGCTTGCCTTCTCATCATTTCAAGGGGCATAATCTTCTCCTCCCACTCCTCCTTTCTCCCTTTTCCAGGCTTGCCGCATGTGGCCAATCCACTTCTCCCATTGAAGAGCCACACACCACTTTTCTGGGAAATGCATTAACTTTCCTTGTATGCTGACAGCTCAAGTAGAAAAGGTGCACTCTCCTCCCACAGGACTCACAGCCCACCTCTTTCTGAGCCATCAGAATCTGAAAAGAGCTGGATATCATCTCTGGGCTGCCCACATTATGGCAACTGCAAAACACTGGCCCTGTGTTCCTGTTGTCTTTAAGGGGGCTGTTATGGAACTAGCATTAAAGAATCAGTGTGACAGGTGCCATGCCACACAGAATGAAAGCTATCCCAAATAACATACGATCAAAGAAATAAAAACTATGACGCAACTTTCCCGGAGTCATGCAAACACAGAGCAACAGACCTAAGAACCAAAGTGAGATTCCTTACACTTCAATCCCTGTTCATTCTCTATTATGAACTGCAACTAAAAATGATATCAGAATAAATGATGTGGTTCAGCAAAAGCAGACCATAACAATTAGCTTACTTTCTGAACAGCTTGATGCTCCGAAGCAAACATTGCCTCGATGGGTAAACGACTCCGCAAATCTTCGGCGATATTTCTGAGCACAACATCACTGTTACTCACCACAAGCTCATCAAAGTCATCTATAAATCAAGACAAACAAAAATCCCTGAGCAATCATATGCAGATCATGTGGACTAAGTGATGACCAGTACAACACAGTTGTAAGACATAAACAATACCAGATGGATAAGGTTTTTTACTTGTATGCATTTTTCAGCCTTTGTTAGTTTCTCCAGCCAATGACAGATTTGGATTCTAAATAACTTTGCCACGTAAAACAAATGTACTGCTTTTCTGAAATCTCAAATTATTTTCATATTTATAAATTTATAACTCACATATGATGGTTTGGGCTGCAACCAAAGTGATACTGTTTCAGCTTAAGACATAAAAAACATCAAAGATGTTTTTGAACTATTGGAGAAATTACAAAACTCCATAGTTGCCTGAATGCAGGCGCTTTTTTTTAATACAAGTTTCTTTTTATATGTATGATCTTTCTAATAAACTTACCAAAAAAAATCGGGGAAAACACACAGTTCAACAGTTCAACTCAGAATATATTTTACATTACCTAAACTATCAAAATATTTCAAATGAGAGGGAAAATAGGAATGGATGTAAACCAATATATTTTTGCAAAGCCACGCTGTAAATTTTTGCTATTTTTCCAGGCTATCCTTGCATTACTTTAGCACAGTTTTTTAAAAGACATCTAGAAAAGATTGAGAAGCAAACAATATGAAGACACTAATCCTTTTTCTTCCAAGGCTCAATCAACTGTAAGTGTCATTACTTCTCCAAATTGCTCTTTTAAAAATGATTATTAATGCTGGAGACTCTACAATCATCCTTAGCCATCTATTCTAGTGCTTGACTACCCTTAATATTAGAAAGGAATACCCTTTTTAATTACAGATTTAGAATTCTTCTGCCACTACTTAGTACTTTCTGCCCCACTCACAATGCAAATAGAAAATTTTGTTCTTCTTCATTATATAGTAACTATTTTCTTCCCTGAAGACTTATCATGTGTCACATCAGTCTTCTTTCCAAGAAAAAACAAGATTTGCCTATCCAACCTTTCTTGATTATTTTTTTCCTAGAGTGTTATGATTCTCAACACTTCCCTTTGGATTTCCTGGACTCCCTCATCCTTTCTGACCTGCAGTATTGAGAACCAGACACTCCAGCTAAAGGTTTACTTGCTCTTACCAGACTTCTCACATCTTGCAGCCAATATCCTGCTTGTACCCCCCAATTTCTTGTTAAGAGTATGATGTTCCTAACTGGAATTCATCACAAGAGCTGTGTATGCTAGTACTCTGCTCTTTTCTTGCTATGTTTTCCTCAAAAGAAGGACTAAAAGATGAAATTCCTTTTTGTCTGGACATCTCACTGCTTTGAGGATGTTGAACTGGTTCTAAACAAAGGCGCATCTCAAGTCAAAGCTACATACCTGTAAAAGACAACCACCACTAACAAAAAGCAACCACTAATCTAATCCTGAAAAAACATACCAAACCCATCTATTAAGTCTTGTCTAAAACCAGACATGTCCTCTTTTCCCCACCCCTTCTGGTTTTGCTTCTTGTTTTATTTAGACTGCCAACATGTTGGGCAGTGACTGTGCTTTTTACATGTACGTGCATTACTCACAAAAAGAAAATCTGACAGCTTTTACAGGTGTTTTAAAAAAGGCAATGTTTGCTACCATTGCTGTTCCAGGTGGGAACATCAGTACAGGAAAGCTTGATGGCAAACAGGTTCAAAATAAATCTACAGAACACACTAAAAGTTTCTCTATGCTAATACACTTAATCTTTCCTGTGGATTACAGGAAATGCTAGAAAGAGTGAGAAATTTTAAGGCTAGTTTAGGAATCTGCAAACCTTTAAACTATGAAATGCTTCTGAAATGGTTTTTGCTTAAGCACTGTAGCGAGAACAATATGATTAAAGAAACCATCACTCATTGGTGCAAAATGCTCTCTTCTTAAGTGTGCAAAAGTAAATAGTTCTTTCAACATACTCAAAAATGGAGCCAAACAGGTAATCCTGAATCCCTGTAGTAAGATGCAGAAACTATAAATTATCTGCATTTCCTTAAGATATGTTTGGTTTATAATCTATTAAATGTACAGCAATAATGCTCCAAGGCCCTGATGGGCCATCACCATTGGTAGTTGTTATACTTCAGGAAGGAATTCAATGCTCCAAAGTGTTCTGTTAGGTTCTCCAGCATCTCAGCTCCTAAAGAGATGCACACTTTGCAGTGAGGAACACAGGAGGGAAAGAGGCAGCAGCTGCAACAGCAGCAGCACCAACACAACAGGTGCAATGCAGCAGCTCCAGCTTGTCAGCATTTTAATCTGAAACCTCTAATAAGCACCCATCCTGTTAAACTCACAGCCCATCCAACAATTTGCAGATTTGTTATGAACATCCCAGAAGCACAGTGATTTTTCCAATCAACTCAGGGAAGATTTCCATGGATGTGACACAGCCCAGAAATAAACCCAGATATCATGGGAAGGGAAGGTGGGCAAATCTAACTGTAGCTTAACTGAGACCATCAGCACCACAAAATGCCCTCAGAGCGCCATGGCACCAGTTTGTTGAGGCTGATAACATCTGAGAGAGCAAGGGGAAAAATCATGCTACAGACAGAACAAGAGAGTAGAAAGCTGATATTAGCAGCTGAACAGATCAGTGCCTATGGGCAATAAGCCTCTACATCTGGCACTTGCTTTAAAACAATACCATTACTATGCAAGAGAGCTCATCCAGCTGTTATAGTGCCTGTTAAGAGTATCAAATTCATACAGAGCATTTAATGAAATGCAGGAAGTATTCCTGGACCACCAGGCCAGCCACATCACACTGCAAATACAGAACTTCAGCTCTCTTCCTCCCAGATCTAGTGCACCAATAGGATCTGCTCCCTCATGGCCTGGGTGACCTTTCCTGGCCAACATTAGCGATGGACAGCTCTCCAGACTATTCACTGTTCCAGCTCCACAGCAGAGAAACACACCCCTCCAGCAGGACACAGGTAGAACACCCATCTATCTCTAATCCAGAATATCCCTTCCCTGCCCTGAGTTCAATCTGTGCAGTACCTGTCACAACACTGACCACTGTGCATAGGGCCTTCTGCTCTCCTTGCAAAACAAACTACGACACACACAAATTCTTGTGTGTTGTGTACAAAACAAGTCCTAAGGACAACACATATGCAGCTCAAAAATGACAAATGGAAATGCTCCTTCCTAACTATCAATTAATACTCTAAAGGACAATAAGCATGAACAAAAAAGGAGCTCTCAACAGACTTGATCCCAGATGACAAAATGGCAGCTGCAGCAGAAGCTGCGTGTGCAACCTGTGTGTATAGTCTGTGACTGAACTCTGACATGGAGAGTTGACTCCCTCCTGTCAAAGCAAGAAACTGCAACAGCTACCACGATAACTCATTTACTTTTGCAGTATGTAAATATTTGTAGATTGCCATCAAGTAGGAATCACCAGTGCCAAATATGAAAATATGCATCTTTGCTGGTACAGTTTTATCAACTCCACCCTCGTGTTTAACAAATTGTTCACTCTTGAGAATCTCAGTATCGCCTTAAAAGGGATTTTCAAAGAAGAAACAAAAATAGAAAACTATTTTATATATCATTTTAGTACCTGTTACATACACAAAATGTATACAACACAAAGTGGTGAGTGTGTAAGCCAACTTGTGTTCATTGAACAGACAACTAACCAGGAAAGAAATGTACAGCCCATGAAACACTGCAAGATGAATCACAATCATTTGTTTATGGAGGAAGTCTGAGCGCGTAGTGTTTGTATTTTACTTCAAAAACTGGTTCCACTGGATTTGCTCAACACGCATTTATAAAATTTAATTAACACGTTGCAAAAAGCCTCATTATCACCCTGGTGCTAGTCAGCCTTTCTACACAAGCTAAGAAAACATCACAAAGCCTCACACCAGATAGAGAGCACCGCTACAGCAACATCTGAACACCCCAGCACTGCTAAATACAGGATTGATGACAAGCAGTGTGCGATTGCCAAATGACAGCAGAAGAGAACATGTCACTGAAGAAGAGGAAAAAACAGGATTTAGCAAAAGCAAGCACCTTATGGTCTTCTAGATATATACTCCAACTCACAGAAGAAAAAAGTAAATATTAACAGCCATGTTACTTAATAGGAGGTTAATTTAGTAATTCAGCATGTTTTAACAACACTGGACAACCAAGTCAAGGAGGAAGCACCACATCCCCAAAACTTTAGTATTGCTCTTTTTGAGTAATTTGAGCAGCAATATGTAACTTCAGTATATCAAGTATACTCAGGAACTCTAAGTATTATTTCTATCCCAAAGGATACATAGTGATTGGTAGAAAGTAATTGTCTTTCTCCCACAGAAATATAACCAGAGCTCATTTTGTTAGTTTAAATATTTTATGTTGGTTAATTGAAAGAAGCTTTGAAGTTAAATTTTAAACAAGGTAAGTCTCCTACCTGTTTAACAATCCCTAGTTTTCCCCACCACTATTACATTTCAGTGATTATCAACTTAGAAGTATTTGGTATTCTTGAGACCCCTGTCACACCAGTATCACTTGTCACAACAAAGGATATTAATGCTAATCCCCAAAGTTGATGATTCATCTAATTATAAGTAATAACACATTTTAGTTTATCAAAAAGAATAGTGGAAAAGATCTTTGGTGTGGTATTATTGTAACAAGTAAATCCATTCCAGTTAATGTGAAAATGCAATGTTATTTTTATCTCTTCGGAAAGGATTTTTTACTTGAATAAATCACTTCTACAAATTTGGATATTCCACACACCCATAAACACAAAAACACATACTATACTTGTCTCACTGCAGAAACACACATTTTTGTCCTTTTTAAAGATACTCATTTCGCTTTAGTTTCACCTGCAGTGACTGAAAGGAAACATTGAAAGAAACAAGTTTTTTCTTATCCTGTTTCCTCTCCTTGTCTTGTGAAAATTATCATCTGATAACTTTACCTAGCAGGCTGGAGAACATGCTAATTCCTAGATAATAAAGCACATGATAGAAAATGCTGGTCACACTTGGTCTGCTCCTGAGAGTATGATGAGAAGTATGCAGAACTAAAGCAGCACATCCTCCATAATCAATTAGGTTGATTTTATCAGATACTCCTCCCTCACTGCCTGTTAAAAGCCTGAATTTACAGCACTGACTGCCCTCAACTTTCAAGTCACGAGACCAAATTGTACACCAACCTCTTAAAAAGCTGGTTTGCTCACAGTAAAAGTGAATCCACAAAAAAATTAATTTGTACTTCATTATATGTTGTTTATCTTTAAATGAGAAGATTGCAATGAATATTATTCAATTACTATTTTGAGTAATACTCTTGATATTAAATATTTTGAGTACCGTAGGAACAATCAGCAATTCAGGCCAGTATATCACTTTGAAATCTTAGCTTCATATTTAAAGTTTCTCAGGAAATGCATAGATTGGAAAAGGTTTGTATGAGTGTTTTATTACACTGTTATATGAACTGAAAAAATTTAGAAGTTAGTGTCACAACAGTAAGTTTTAGCCCTGATGGAAAAATATTTCACTCTTAGACACAAGGAGCATAAAGGGTCTTATCACCCTATGTGTGTTTCATCAACATTGACTGAGAAACAGGCTTTGTAATCTGCATTTACGCACAGCAAAAGCATTCAGTAGTTGCCAGTTGGTAGAGTGGTTTGGTGACTTCAATCTCAAACTCAAGATTCAGTTTCCTGTATTTACTTCCCCTGACCCCTGTGTTCCTGTTCCTGTAAACAGGTATCTTGGTCAATTCACTGGTTATCTCCTCCAGCATTCATTCTTACCAAACACAACCTTTTCTGCTACTGAAAATTTTAGAAGTCTGGGCAGTGGAGGTTCAAGTGAGAATATGCCCTAGTTATACATCAAATGCTGGGACCCAGCTGAGGGGGATTGTCAGGGGGGTTTCCCCAAGTGGTTTGAATTAGCTCTTGGGTTTCACCCAGGTTTTCTCAGCCGGAACTTCTGGAACATGGTTATTTCAAAAGGATATTAAAACATTAATCATCCTATTCTAAAAAAGTTAAGACACCAAAGGTTCCTGTTCTTTTTTCCAACTCTTATTATTTAATTTTCTTTAAGATCCAAGACTAACTCAAAAGAAAAGCTGGAATGCAAGTCACCGTGAAATGACGTACATTGCACTGCAGTGTGTGGGAAGAGCTGGCTGATTGTGAAACAGCCAGGCAGTGTTGCTAAGCAGCTGCTTTAAAACAGTACCATCTTCTTCCATCACATATAAAGATTCGGAATTTCTGAAATTCTCAATACAAAAAAACCCACATTCATACAAAGAAAACTAATAGAAACTTTCATTCACTTACATTCCCGTAATTACTAAGGAAGGTTAGTCAGAAATCATTGGAGTGAGAACACGTTCACTGTTCTTTCAGTTCAAAATATGTAAGGCTTTGCTTTAATAAGATAACTCACTTTACAATAAATCAATTTGTATCTTCCATGAAAGTTTCTCAATAACAGTTCAAGCATCCAGTGTATGAGTCAGAAAACACCAACTAAGTTACAGTAATAAATAAGGCTGTCTTTGCAACACTAATCCTAAAGGTCAACCACTTTATACAAAACTTTAAGGATGCATGTACACTTTAATTCAGAGAGAGGCATGAAGAAGGAAAAAGCCTGACTACAGCTAACGCTGGAATCATGCCCAGTTCTCCTCAGCTGGAGGTAAAACTATAAGCCCAACATCTTGAAAGAAACAGGAACGGGATGCAGAAGGCAGAGAACTGACATACCACAGAAAAAGTTTGTTTGTGGGGATACCATTTTTGTTTCCATTTGTCCTATCCTAGTTTTCATTCAGAATATTATCTCCTTATCCCTACCACATTTTTTAAATTATTCTGTTCATCAGAGGTTTGTTTCCTTTCTACATCTGTATCACCAAAGACTAGGCTCTTACTTGTGTGTGGCACAGAGATCTGGTAACTTTGTACATCTCCCATCAAAGTCTTCTCTCTGCACAGAGAGAACACCACATTCACCAGCTGTATTCAGGGTGCAGCAGCAGAAACCTCTACCAGCTCCTCACTATCCTCAGTCCAAGCACTATTAATAATCACAGCACTATCTAGGTACTAAAATGGGCAGTATAATTATTCAAATGAAACAATTCTGAGGGGAATAAAAAGCCACACTAAAAGTTAGAGCCAGTATTCAGGCACAGAAGCAGCTCAGAGAAACAACAGAAAGAGAAGCATCATGAAGAGTGCTGTGCTGGGGACATCACACAAAATATTTGCACCCCTGAGGAAATGCAGAAAGGCTATAGGAATGTGACCTGCAGGACAAATGCCTCTGCTCACTCACTGTCCAGTGCTGAAAGAAAATAAAACCATGAGAGAGAGACACTGATCTTATACTCTAGTCCTGCACTCACCAGGGTGAGAGCTAGAAACAAAGCAGGACACAGCCATTCACACAAAGAACAGAAAAACAGAACAGGTTAATGACCCAAAGAGGCAGTGAAGCATACCTTGATGGTGTAACAATAAAAAGTTTTTGCACATAGGCATAAAGCTCTCTAGTTTCCACTCTTTTTCCATTTATCTACATGTAAACATACATGTATGTTAAGAGAGGGAGACTGCAGCATCTCGAGAGAGCACAAGAATTGGGTAAATATTAACTTTTTTCACACTGGTAACTTCTACAAGCATTAGCATGAGACCAAATTCTATAGACTCTAAATTTCTCCACCAAAGTGGCAATCAGGGAAGTAAGATTAGCCTACGTCACACATTCTAAATGGCACACTTTGGAACAAATACATTTGCCTGTAGTTCTATACTGAATCAGCACTTCACAAATACAATCACAAAGTGTAAGCAAATGCCAAGGATGCAGATGTCTAAAGTACAACTTGATTTCTCAGAGTATTAAATAATAGCATCCATCCAGGATATTGACAATGAGCATTTTTTTGAAAGAGAAGATATTATCAGAGAGCACAAGCCTGTAAGCAAAGAATCCCAAGCCAAAAAAAATCTGAGGATGGTCTGACAAGAAGACTACAGAGATGAAATTATATTTATTGCTTCAGTGCTTGATCCTGATTGCCCTGTCCACTCTGTTCTCTGATCTGCAGCATATGAGCTGAAAAGCCATTGAATGGCAGCTGTAAAGCTAATTATGTTTAAAGATGATGCACACAGCGAAGCAGTAGCAATCACTATTGATGCAAACAGTATAAAAATAGAAGGACACAGATTGCTCAGATGTACCACACACCAAGTACTTCAAGATTTGGAACCTAATCTACTCTTTAGGTTGTATCTTAATTATGAAGAGCAAACATGAGGCAAGAATATATGTACCCTTTCATTGAAAGACCTAGGCAAATGCTAGGTCATTAAAATTCAGAAAAGTTATTTGAGAGATCATAATCTAACAAAGGCATCATAGCATATTATCTTCCATAGAAACCATCTATGCTAAGTTTTGGAAGCTGAAACATAGAAAAAATATTAAAATGTATTCACTGACAAAGGATTTTGGAATCTCCCTTGGCTAAAAGCTTGTACAGCAGAAGTAAAACACAATCATAGAATTGAAATTGAGAAAATAGTAAGTGTTAGCTTCCTAACTGAAACAGTTTAGCATTTTTAAGCTTCACTAGTAAGCTATCATGTGCTTCACTATATTTATAGAGGAGACAGGAAGCTGAGAAAGCCTTATATGCACACCACACACACTAATATAGTACACAGGAGCTGCAATGATTTACATTAAGTGAATAAGCAATATGAATGACTGCATGTGAAATTCAATGAGATTTTTACACATTAGAGCAATTGGGATAGAAAAAACCCTTCTAACAAGATTATTTACAGTAACCCAAGCGCTGTTTAGGAAGTGTCTGGACAAGACCTCAAAAATGGAAGGCTGCAGTACTGCTTATAGCAGATTGCTCTAGCATTATGTCTATACACATGCAGACATTTGCATGTGGAGATATATACATACACATATGCGTGTGTATATACACACACACAGAAAATAAGAATGTTTAACTGCAATTAAAACTAACTACTTCCATGAAAATTCAGCCTTCAAGTTCTAGGGAGGCCCATCTCTGCTCTAGTCATGAAGGCTGACTCCCAGATGCTGTGGAACATGTGGCAGTGTCTCTCCTAAGAACCCGTTTGGGTGGGAGGGCTGCATGCCTGTCACGGGCAGAACGCTGCTCCCAGCTCATTCCCTTCCCATAAATCCAGCAGAGGGCCGGCTCCACCTGAGAAGGGTCTGTCCTGTCCCTCCATCTGAGCGACTGCGGGAGCTGCACACCGCAGGGCTACCGAGAGTTTGCAGCTGCAAGTACCGAGACAGCCGGACGAGCGCTGGGTGTCAGAGCTGGCCTTTGTGGCACGGTCCCGGTGTGTTGGCTTAGGAAGCTGTTTTCATCCTAAAGACAGACACGCTGGAACAAAGACCCAAACAAGAAGCACAACCCGAGCAAAGCAGGGCATGACTTGGGGAAGTACTGTATCGTAGGATGAATTTCTCCAAACACATGATCATCAGGTAGGTTTACAATCCCAGGAGACAATCATTAATAAACACGACACACACATACTGGATGTTACAGACTGGATCGCAAGACTGGAGGGGTCTTCCAGATTCCCATCTGCAACGGAAAAATGCACATATACCCTGCAACTAGGCAGCTTTTAGACTTCATTCAGCAGAGCACTATGTGACTGCAGCTTTAACGCACTGCCTGTGTTGAGGTTTTCCATGTCATCCTTTGGATTCAGTTACAAATTTACAGCTTCTGCACTGACCCGTATTTCCTTTCTTCATCTGCCACAAAATGCTTGACTGCAGCACACTGATGAAATTACACCCAGAATTAAACAAGGGAGTAAACAGAAAGCTATGTTAACTTAAGGTGACATCAAGCGCGGAAAACAGCGTTTGCAAATTAGCTCAAACCGCTATTTCCAAACTTCTGAAAGGCCGCTATGAACACGTGTGAAGCTGAACGAGACAAGCGGACACCCAAAGCCGCCTCGGTGCGGCCGGAGCAGGGATGCTCCGCACGACCCGTTCCGCCCCGGGGCTCGAGGGTCACCCCGCGGCCCGCGCCTCGACCCCGCCAGGCCCCGACAGGGCACCCGAGTCACGGCACCCGTGCTACGGCACCCGAGTCACGGCACCGCCCCGGGAGGGGCGAGCGCGGCCCGGACCCGATGGGAGCGGGGCAGGGCGGGCAGCGCCGGCCGCGCTCCCCTCCATCCAGCCTCCCCCGGGCGCTGCCGCCGGTGGCCCCGTGTCCCCGGCGGGCCGGGCCGGGCGCTTACGGG
>VZTB01016193.1:129252-177757 GCA_013397245.1 Thryothorus ludovicianus | reverse complement strand
CCCCCCGGCGGCCCGGGCGGGGCACGGCTCCGCCTGCGGGCCCCGCACCGCGCTCCCGGTGAGTGCTCGCGCTGCCGCCGCAGCCGCTCCTTAGCGGGACCGCGACCCTCGGCGGTTTCCCGTGACGCGAAGGGGCCTAGCCCAGTCCCGGCGGGGCAGGAGGAGGCCTCGGTGCCTGCTGCCCCCGGGGGTAGGCAGCGCTCTGTCCTGTCGCAGCCCGGGCCGGGCAGTGCCCTCAGTTCGCCGGAGCTCCCCGGGAGCACTTCTAGGCCTCCCGGACCCGGCCGCCGTTGTCCGCAGCACCGAGACGGGGCTCGCCCGGCCGGTGTCCGCCCGCTGTGCGTGGCCGGCCCTGCGTGCCCGGGGGAAAGGCAGCCGCCAGGCTCGGCCTTTATCGTTTTTCCCGTGAAAACGAAGACTTTGGGCCGTAAGTGAGACAGCCGTTCCATTCTGCTGCCTTGGGGGCGCCTCCCCGTCGTCAGCCGGGTAATTTTAGACGGTGCAAACTCGTAAGTTGAGGTTGAGCGTAGCTGCAATAGCTCCAGGCATTCCCCCCTGGGAAACAGCCGCTCCTCCGTTACAGTGTTAGACTTGCGTTAACGAAAATGCCCTGTATGTGTATACATGTACACATGTACAAAGTCTAAGTTTATTGTACAGTTTTTAAGTGTTCTTTTGCTTATTATCTTTTTTAACAGCTGTTACCTTTTAAAGCAGCTGTTTAAACTGCTGTTACTCTTTAAGCCTATTTTTTTTTTTCAGATCCTATACGCTGGTTTAGCTAGCTGGGTTTGGTTGGAGGTTCATGCTGGGTGGGCGGGCAGTGTGTCTCCTGAGCTGCTGCCCTGCCGGTTTGCTGTGCCCTGCTGAGACAGCCTGTGTTCCTGCCGCCCCTGTATCCCTGGGATGCCCGCTGTGGCTGGAGCACGGCGTTGGGGCTGCTGACCCGGGAGCCCGGGCTGCACAGAGCCCTGCCAAGGCAGCCTGGCTGTGTCTGGGTTTAGCCGTGCTCTGAGTGTTTGTGGGGTGCTGCACTCAGGCTGAACTCCCCAGAGCTGGCTGGGCTGCCCTGCACACACACGGTCTGCAGTGCAGCTGCTGCTAATGCCCCTCTGGCTGTCTGCCCACCCAAGCTGGCTACCTGCTGAAACATCTTACGTGTCTTTTTGTCTGGAGTGTGGCTCTCAACTTGGATGGACTGTGTCACAAGTTCTATTGTTTTCTGTACTTGGCAGCCCTTAGAAATTCTGATGGTTTATGATTTTTTAATGTGCTAATGAAAGCAGTTTATATGAAAATGCTTAAACTCATTTCCTTAGTAAAGGATTTGAATTCTTCCTATTGTAAGGCTGTAGGAAGAAGCTTTTGGAATTCTGCAGAGGATGTCCTCATTTATCAGGACGTAATTAACCTTTTGTATTTGGAGATCTGTAGAACTCTGGAAACTAATTTTAAATGTTGAGTATTCACATGACTTCTGTATGTTGGTCATCCTATCAAATTTCTTAGCTGATATATCCAAGTATTATAGTTAAGTTCTGTCTTTGGCTGCTGTTTTAGCAGCTCAAAGTTTACTGAGTTGCAGTGCTATTTTTTAAGGTTTAGGGGTTTGTTTTTTCTTACACATTGTGATCACAGAAAATGACCTTGAAAATATTTTGAACATCTGTTTTGCTGAGACTGTTTGGTAGAGCTTATTGATGATTGTGCTTTTTTAGAGTTATTCTGCAATAATGTGACTTGTATACCTTGAAAGGAAACCTTGCAGTTTTTCCAGTTTAGCATGTAGAAGTCCCCTCAATTTCTATTAGTGTAATGGTTTGCAAATACTCTACTGGCAGAGTTCCTTGGGAAACACAGACTAATTTTTTAATTAATATAGAGATGGCATTGTAATAGATATCATTACTTGTGCATTCAATGTACATTGAATCTAAAATATGTAAATATATTTATTTTTGTCATTTGCCATACCCAATTCCTGTACTTAGATGGGATTTATTTACCCTACATCTTCTGAATCTCCTGGAGAGTTGGTTCTGCATTGTGGCCTCAGTATCAGGGAGGGTGGGTTAGACTGACAGTTGTTTTTGGGGGTTTGTTGCTAGCTTAACCTACCAAGTTGGTAACAATAGTAACTCTCAATTAGACAAAGCATTCTGGAGGCTGACTTACGTGGGTGCCTTGTTTTAACTCTTTTGGAATTTTTTGTTATTTATAAACACATTTTAAACCATGATTTTGGGGGTTTGTGTAGCTGATAAATCTCAGTGTGTATATACAGTGAGCTGCTTTGTCAGCTATGCTGGAGCCCTCTCTCTTAAATAAAATCAGAATGTAGCTGGTGGTGCATTTTTCATTTCAATAAATGGACTTGCCTTTCTTTGTTTTCTTCTCATTTGAGGCAGAGAGAAGTCCCAAAAATCTGTGAAACTCTCATCTGTTTTGATTACAGAGGCTCCCATTATTGCTGATTTGGCTTTCAGTTCTGAAGGGAGGAGCTCAGATGTGAGATTCTGATTTGGGCTATCAGCAAGGAAGTAGTTTCAGGTGAGTACAAGAAAGCAACACTGAAAGTGGAAGATAAACAAGAAGTATTTGAAGTGTTCCATTTCAGCAGTAGCGTTGCAATATTTTGCTCTTCAGACTAGTTTTGGTTTGCCCTTACTTAGAATTTTAGATTGCTTTTTCTACCGTGTGTTCTGAATATCTTGCCCCCTAATATAGGGAGTGGAGTGGTTTAGCACGTTGACTAGAATGTGTACCCTTCAGAAGTTAACTTTTTATGTTTTTCTAAGTGTAAGTTACAGTATGCTTCAGGCTTACATATGAGATTTGTGTTTCCAGTGAACAAAAATATTCTGTTTTTCAATATAACCATTAAAAACTACAGTATGAATTGTCTTATTAAAATGCAAGTATGTTTGTGGGGTTAATGAAATGGGAAATTCAGTTTGATTTAGTGAAGGCTGGATAAAATGCATAAAATAAATAATGTTGAGTTTTGCTAGCAAGATATTGTACTTCTGGTCATATTGTCTTTGCAGGATGCAGAGTTCCTAGGCTATTATCCTTGATTTTATTCTGTCAAGTAGCATATTGCTGATAAGAGGATGAAATAAGTTGATGTTCTTTCTGGAAGTCTATCTGGGCTGTTTTGGTTTTTCTTTTTCATGGTGAATTCAATGCACATTTATTCTGCTTAGTGAAATCCTTCCTAATTGAAGTGTGATACGTTGCTTTTTAAGTAGGCCATCAGGATTGCCTAAAATTAACTTCAGGCCAATATTTCCTAAAAATAACTTTAAAACTTGTGCACTTCAGGAATGCAAAGCAGTATTCTTACTCAAAAGTTATTTTAATAATTTGTGAAGGCATAGCTTCAACTAGTTTAAACATTTATTTTTAATTTTTTTTTTCCAGATCCTTCTGAGTCTTGAGTACTTGAAGCCGCCAAAATGGTTCTGGCAGATCTTGGAAGAAAAATAACTTCAGCATTGCGCTCACTGAGCAATGCCACAATTATCAATGAAGAGGTATGGAGTGTATAAATGTGATGGCACTAACACTGGAAAAGTTCTGAGAAAAAATTCTCAAAGGCTGATGAGAAACTTGAAGTGGGCTCCCTATATTTCTTTTTCTTTCAAGTAAAATTTCTTCCTGAGGTTTTAACCCCCTAACAATACTGTCTGAACTTAAAACTAGATTTATACCTGGGTACCTCAGACACAGTGGGTGCATGGTCAAAGGGTCCTTGAGCCTGGTGGCTGTGCTTAGGGAGGTTAGTGTTCTGTGGAAGCAGTGTGTCCCTGGGTTTGGATGGAAGGTAGGTGCCTGCTCTGATCTGTGTGTGTGCACAGGCAGAGTGTATAGATGTGTTCTAGGCTGCTAGAAGCTGAAATGTGGAAGAACAGTTGTAGGATCTGCTGTCTGAAATATGAAGAATTTGTTGCATTTGCTGCTTTTATATTCAAGTTAGTGTGTGCTTCTGGAAGTTTGTTTGGCTTAGTATGGTCTGTATTCTAATTAAGAGTTTGAAGTTAGAACCTGGTTTGTTCTGTCATAGGAGTTCAATACAAGATGGAAAACTAACTAGTGTGATGGTTTCAAAGTGTGTCTGAGCACATAGATTGCTAGAAACTCGCCAGGTGGAAAGATGGGTGGCTTAAAGTAACTAAAAATAGGCTCATTATAGGGTTAGAACCTATGCATAGATAAAATGTTTTAATGTCTGTTCTGCTGGGAGACAAAAAATCCTTAATTGAATCAAATACAGCCCAATTAATTTTTTTCAGCAATGGAAACTTTTATCTTGCAAGAGCTCAAGGTGTGAAAATGAGGCTATTTATGCAGGTGGTACTTTCAGAAAAATCTTTCTGTTCAAGACTTTGATAACTCAGAATAAACAGAGTTTCTAGCTGAGGTACCTGCTTGCCTGAAAGACATACAATCAGAATAGCAGTCCAGTTACTGAAAATGCAGGTAGCAGGGTGTCCACCTTTAGCTAAGGAATGCTGTTACTTACAGAAATGGTGTTGTGAGCTGATATTTTATTGGTGAACTCTGTAAGGAGTACCCAGAGGGGAATTCAGAAAGTCATGCTGCAATATGAGCTGTTGGCCATAAGGCAGTGGAGGAAGTGTTTTGTGTTGGTGTTACATAGTGTGCAGTTGTTACAATTGAGAATCCTATTCTTTAGATTTAAATTGTATTTATGTGGGAATAAATGCACAGACTTTTTTGTGACAGTCGATTTAATGATAGGACTACATGCATTTAATTTGTGAAAGTTATGGTTATATCATAAATAGACTTTCACATTCTTATTTTGACCTAATGGTGGCCTAGTTAATATCTATGTATTGTAAAACAATTTTTCTGATTTTTCTTTTATACTCCAAAGGTTCTAAATGCTATGTTAAAAGAAGTATGTACAGCATTACTGGAAGCTGACGTTAATATCAAACTTGTGAAGCAACTTAGAGAAAATGTCAAGTAAGTGAAATAATTGAAATGCATTTAACTTTTGATATTTGTAAAAGTTGTAATTTGAAGTCACAAAAGAAAACTAATTTGTAACTTAATATGTTGGGGTATTTTTAGACATGCAGTTTACTTTTAACAGGAAAACAGCTGTTTGAACTAGATGTTTAGCCAGTTCCATCAAAAGAGTCTTTGGTCAAATTTAACCATTTATTCCATTTATTGCTGTTACAGGCTTGTTTCAAAAATCTATTACTGTCATCACTTGAGTCGTCTGATAAACAAGTTCTTCATTACTTCCTAGACACATCATCTTCACATGTTCTGTGCTGGATATAAATAGATCAGTGTATGTGACTAGCACTGTTACCTTGCCTATTTTCAGATGTAATTTAAGTAAATGCAGTCTGGAAGATGCATTTTAGAAACCTGTTTTTGTCCTCTGCATAAGAATGTCTCCAGTGCATGTCACTTCCTAAGTACATCCTACCTGAAAACTCAGAACAAACCCTGGTGCTGTTGCAGTTGTGAAAACTTTATTACTAGGTTCAAGTGATGCTTTAAGTTACGCTAGTATTTCATGCTTTTCTTAAACTCAGGTCTGCAATTGATCTTGAAGAAATGGCATCTGGCCTTAACAAAAGAAAAATGATCCAGCATGCAGTCTTTAAAGAGCTTGTTAAGGTAGGACTTCTGAATTTTGCATTGCATCACTTCCTTGTGCAGTCTGGGCTTGGAAGTAGTGTGGCAGCAAGCCGAGCCTTTAGGCTGTTATGTGGTACTGCAGTTATGCTTTCTGATGTGAGGCTTCTTACTATTGCAAACAGCAGTGTTCTCATTGAAACTACATCCTGGGCATTTCTCAAACTAACTTCAGTTTAAGTTCAATTGTTCTCATTCTTCAGTTGAAATGTAAAGACAAGAGTAAAGTATTGCTAGCTTATAGACTGCCTCTGGTTGTCCCAGAACACACTTTGCTACCCTCATGTCCAGACTATTTATATGCCTTTGGATAAGTGATAAGTAACAACGCAGCAGCTCAGTGCAACATTTCTCATTGATCTGCCTGCTTGGTCAAATCAGGACTTGGGTATCTCTATTCTGCCCTCTTTCCAATTAAGTGTACTTCTGTAGTCTGTGCCCAGATAAATGGTGGCTCTCAGGAATGTATGTACCTTCCACTCATTTCACAAGTGAGGCAGCAGCCCTAAAAAGCCTTCTCTGCTGTAGGATTCTCACTGGAAGAAGCCCATCCTGAGCAGTGACAAGAGGGGTGGAGGTCACCTTTCTGTGTTGGTTGTTGTCCTTGTGCCATGTATACAGGCCACCCTGCCTGTGCTTGGTGTTAGAAAGAAATTAACACTGTTATTGTTGCAGAATTATTATGCACAACATTATATACTATAGAGATCTTGTAAGGGCTGTTGTTTACTGTAAATCAGCAAAAATCTAAGCCAAATTAAGATGAAACTGTGCAAAAACTTTTTTCTTTTGAATATGAAACCAGGCACCTAACACGACTGTGACACCAACTATTCCGTGCTTTTGAAATTTGGTTGGGCTACCCGTGTTACTCTTTGTTCTTTAGCTTGTAGATCCTGGAGTCAAGGCATGGACAC
This sequence comes from Thryothorus ludovicianus, assembly GCA_013397245.1. NCBI lineage: Eukaryota > Metazoa > Chordata > Aves > Passeriformes > Certhiidae > Thryothorus > Thryothorus ludovicianus. The sequence continues at coordinate 171,155 of VZTB01016193.1, read as the reverse complement.
CTACCAAAGGAAAACAGAATATTATAATGTTTGTTGGTTTGCAAGGAAGTGGTAAAACAACAACTTGTTCAAAGGTAACATCCAGTGGATCTCTTTGCATGATTTTTGATTTGTTGTTTGTTTTTGTTGGGTTTTTTTTTTTGGCTTGGGGAAGCTGGTGGTCATTGGGCTCATTAGGAGGGATTGGCTTGTGATCTATACTGTTTTTATTAGTAGGAAAGTTCTAACTCACTACTATGTTGAGATGCATTTGCAGAGGAGCTTCTGAGATGAGATGAATGTTGAAACTAATATTCTTTGGGGGTAATTTATGGCTTGTAGGACTTCCTTCAGAAATTTTTAAACTGAACTCTTGATGGAACAATACTCTATAAGAGAGTTTTTCTGTTTGTCCTTGTACTTAGTGGAGTTAAACCACAACATTGTAGTTCACTTTCTAGGTTTAAGACTAATCCTAAGGATGGATGCTCATTCCATGACTTATTTAGAAAAACTAGTGGAATTTGGCTTTTGTACGAGATACCTCGGTTAACTATAAGTTTGTGGTGTGATATCTCTTCCAGCCCTAGATTCACTGAGGAAATTTGTATTTTTTTAAGGCTATAGAAAGAATGCTCTGAATCAATGAATCTTCACATCTGCAACAAGGCCTTCCCTGTTTGTTAGTGTAAGGTCAAACAGCACACCATTCCTTGTGAGATCATCCACTACCTGTGACAGAAAGTTGTAATCTCTGCTTTCCATTTTCCAGGAACATCCTGGACTGTTTGTGCTTCACTATGTTGCTTCTCCAGCAGATGTCAGGGTAGTTAAAGTCCCTCACAAGAACCAGGGCCTGTGACTTTGAGGCTGCCTGTAGAAGGCCTCATCCACTTGCTCCTTCTGACCAGGTGGCCTGCAACAAACACATACAACAGCATCACCCTCACTAATCTGCCCTTTTACCTTAAACCATAAGCTCTTGACTCACTCATTAGTCACCCCATGATGGAGCTGGATACATTCCAAGTTGTGAGGAGAAATTACCCTGTGGAAAAAAGACAGATCTTTGTTGTTTTTTGTCATCTCCTTTTGAGATTCACACTTAATGAAATACTCAGTATAGCCTGCTCTGATTTCAGAAGACTTTCTTAATGCTGATGTGGATAAAGTTTATTTTGTGCATTTGTCTTTGATCAGTGTTTTGTGAATATACATGGAATCCGTGAAGCTGAGTGTTGTAGGAATATTAAGGATTCTATCCACAGCTTTAAAACATGTCCTTTCAATGAAAATATCTTTGTTCCTCTGGAAGTACAGAAACAAAGAGCTGTACAAGGTGTAGCCATTATGGTACTTGATATTGAAGTATTACTTTGGGTTCAATCTGCAGCATTAACACTAGGAAGAATTCAGGAATTATTAAAATAGTAACTTAAGTTTTGAAGTCATTCCTAGAAATTGTCATTTCAAGAAATTGCAATCAGAAGCAGAGTCAAGCAGGTGTTTTTATCTTGCCATTAATAATTATTCATAACATGCTTTTCTAAATAATGGCGGTGCAAACAGTGAACAGTCTTACTCTGTGGTCTCAGTTATAGAAAGGCTGGCTTGAGTTTGTCCTCTGTGTGTGACTTCAGGCTATTAGAAGTGTCATGTCAATAGGACTTGGATGTAACTACTTGTTTTGGGTTTCATTTCACAGCTAGCATACTTCTATCAGAGGAAAGGCTGGAAGACTTGTTTAATATGTGCAGACACATACAGAGCAGGTAACAAAGATCTTAATGATGTAGTTATCTATAATATTTGAAGATTTTCTTAAGTAATCCCTTGACTATACCTGTCTTACAGGTGCTTTTGACCAGTTAAAGCAGAATGCCACAAAAGCAAGAATTCCCTTTTATGGGAGGTAAGCATCTTTCAGAATCACTTTGGAGAACAATTCGACTCCAGTTATGTATTGTTCTATATTGAACATTTTGCACTAAACCCCATCTAGCGTTGCCTAATTGCTTTCATTTTAGTCATATATTCTGATTAGTACTTGCTCCAATCAGATGAAAATTCTGTCCAGTTCAGTATACTGCCAGGAGCAGCAGATAAGATAGTCTACCAAGTAATCAGGTGTCCAGGAATAATTCCCTGTTGTGCTAAATCAATGTATAGCAGTTCACAGACTTTTACCAGACATGGGGAAGTATCTCACAGATCAAAGGATGTTATTTTCAGATGCTTAATTTTTCTTATCAAATAGAGACAGAGGTGGACCTGAAATGTCTTTTATAAAGCAGTAACTAACTTATCCCTAAGCTTTGCTGGAGGTAAGTGTCTAGATGCTCAGCTAAATCTTATTTGAAGGAGGGTGTTGTAGAACTTAGTTCAGCTTCCAGCAGGTGAGACAGACTTCAGTCTTTGTTCTTCAGTTCCCTGAGCAGTAAGGATAGATGGCTTAGGAAGACGTATTTTTAACCAATTTCTACCTCACATAGAGGTATTCCCTCTTGAAATCCAGATAGATTTATAGTTTACAAGTTTATAGTCAAGTGATGAAATTCTGTTTCTCTTTTTGATCAGTTATACAGAAATGGATCCTGTAATAATTGCCTCAGAAGGTGTTGAGAAATTTAAGAACGAAAACTTTGAAATAATAATTGTTGATACAAGTGGACGTCACAAACAAGAAGACTCTTTGTTTGAAGAGATGTTACAAGTTGCTAATGCCATAGTGAGTAGTTTTGAGAATACAGTAACTTGAGATAGTCATTTGATGACAGTTGATTCATCTTTATCCTGATGTTCCGTGTGCATTCTGCTTTAACTCCTAGATTGTATTAGAAATTACAAACAGATATGGATAAGCAAGGGCTGAATGACCAGGGCTTGTTAGTTTTGTGACAGTTTTAATTCTTCTATTCTTCTGTTCAAGGATGCTTGCATATAACCAGACTGCCATTCCTGCTTTAACTTTTCCTTTTCAGGATCTTTGCATTGAAGAACTAGATAAAAGAACCAGTCTGATCTGGTTTCCCCTAACTGTGAATACTAAACTTTGTGATTGTCACAAATAATTGCACTGAAACAGAGAAGATGATTGGATAACTTTCAACAGTTTTGATATGTAAATGAAGCTGTTGTTTCTATGGTTTTAAAAAGTCTGGCTATTTGATTCTGTGGTCTTGCATGACAATATGATTCTTCCCACACAATTCCTGCTAATGGCTAACTTATTTTTAGAGGAATGGATGTCTTAAATATCTGAATGTAAAACCAAATGGAAGATTGTAGTGGTGTCTCTATAGAAGATGTTAGCTATTAATTGACTGTAAACACCAATTATCTAATTGGCTCAAGATATTGGCTAAATCACTTGAATCATAACTAATAAGTACAAACCTATTAAATTGTAATATTGTAGATAAATCATATAGTTATACAGCATCAGAATTTTTTTAATGGTCCTTAAATAGTAGTGTTCATAAAAGTGGCCCTGGTTTAAACTCTAGCATACAGCTCTTATATACTGTTATTGCTGTAAGTTCTGCTACTGAACCTACATCATAATAATAATAATGTATGAACATGGTTTATTAAAGCATGAAATGATTATTTTGTGCATCTCATTTCTCCTAGCAACCAGATAACATTGTTTATGTGATGGATGCTTCCATTGGCCAAGCTTGTGAAGCTCAAGCTAAAGCTTTCAAAGACAAAGTAGATGTAGCTTCTGTTATTGTTACTAAACTTGATGGACATGCCAAAGGAGGTGGAGCTCTTAGTGCGTGAGTACTGTGGTATAATAGTGTCCAACATCTGGCCATGCACAGCCAGACTTTCAATGTCAGTATCTCGCAGAAACCCGTCCTGTGGAAGTGTCACTTTCACACTGCACAGAATCTGAGTCAGTCACAGTCACACTTAGATTCTTATCCTTCTTCTGGTAGGTAGCATCACCTGTTGATATTTAACATCAGAATCTGATGATACAGTGTATTTTCATTACAGTAGTTTGTATTGTCACAGGTCAGACTTTTGTCCTCTGAAATCAGCATCAAGCAATATCCATTGCATATTACATATTAGGCATTTTTCCAGAAAGATAAATTTGAGCTCAGTAGATAAGACTTTCATGAAGAGTTTTGCATCTCATGATTTTTTTTTTCCCAAAAGGTGTAAAACTGTACCTCATCATATCTAGTGACCTTAAAACTGTAATGCAAATCAAACTTCTGGATTGGCAGTGTCCAGAAACTTGGAAAAGTTGTCTGCGGTCATACTTACCCAAATCCCTTTCTTGTTGGACTTTCTTTCTTGTGTGCTGTATCTTGGCAGATAACTGGAAAATGTTACATTTTATCTTCAGCCTTACATGACTGTTCCAGTTGCCTTTCAATGGTACAGCTTGTTTGGAGCTGTTTTGTCGTGATGGTCAAAATAACTGACCCTAAGTCCCTGCCTGTGTTTGATCTGAAATGTTAGAGTTCCTAAACTGCCATATGTATTTTGCTTTATCGATAGCATAATGTTGGAAGACTTTTAAAGCTTTTGGTGTTTTCATCTTGCTCTTGTTTGAGCTGTCATGTGCTTGTGTGCTTTCAGTGTGCTGTGTTTGCTCTGTACTGTCTGTGCACTGGAAACTGAGTTTTATCTAAAAACTAGTGCCAGCGTCATGGAAAGGTTCTGAGGTTTTCTTATGTCTGAACTTTTTCCTGGGTTGAAAATGAGATTGTCTTTTGTATGAAGTACCTTGAAGAAATTGTAATCCATGCCTGTCATCTGGCAATATTATCATTATTGTCAGTGTATGTATCAATAATATCCCAGTATTAGGATAAACTGGAGATGATTTATTTTTCTTTCCTCTCAAGTTTCTTAAACTCAGCAATAAAAATCAGAAACTTCTATTTCTGTTGATGAATTTTTTCAGACAGACTTTGTATTTTATGAAGTGCTAATTAGAGAAGTCTTTTTAACTGCTCTGAGCTAAACATAGAAGTGCTGGGTGTTTTTTTATTAATAGTTTGAGGAGTAAGACAGATACCTCAGACAGAATGCATAATGTTGGTGATGCCTAGATGATAATAGCACGAAAGATGGATGGTGTTTGAGAGGCCGTTTCATAAAATATACTTTATTGCAGAGTTGCTGCCACAAAGAGTCCTATTATTTTTATTGGAACTGGCGAGCACATAGATGACTTTGAACCCTTTAAAACACAGCCTTTCATCAGCAAGCTGCTTGGTATGTCCTATGTACAACTGAACTTAAAAGACACTTAGAATTGAATAATGGAAAGTCGAAGTGTAATCTTTTTAATGCTAATTTTACATCTGTTTTCTTTATCCAGGTATGGGTGATATTGAAGGATTGATAGATAAAGTAAATGAGTTAAAGCTGGATGACAACGAAGCACTCATAGAAAAGCTAAAACATGGTAAGTTATGGTAAATGGTAAAACATGGTAAGTTATTCCCAAGGCCTTAGTAGCAGATGCATTACAGTGACCTGACCATGGCAAGTTCTCTGCAACAGAGACCACTGAGTTAATTTGTGTTGTGTAGACACAAGCAACTTGTTCATGTGCCCAGTGAAGAATGGTTATTCTTCCTCTAGTAAATGTGGCAGCCAAGTAAATTGATTTTCAAATTATGTCTCAGACTACAAGTGCAGAATAGCTAGCTTAAAGGTTTATTATGTGCCATCTGAAACTGTTTAGACATATTTGGAGTGAAGAGGTTTTTTTATCTACTTACCTATATAGTATAGTATTTACCTTATGAATATAAAGAATAATTGAAAAAGGAGAGTAAGACCAAAATGCTGGTGTGACTTCTGCTAACTTTTCTTTTGTTGTTGTGCTTCAGGTCAATTTACATTAAGAGATATGTATGAACAATTCCAAAACATCATGAAAATGGGACCATTCAGTCAGATCTTGGTTAGTTGTTTCCAAAATAATTTTATCAGACTTTCATTGATATTTGACAAATTCCTGTAAACTTAAAACTCTTAATTGAAATTTGTGTTATAATCTGTGTTTTGTGTTTTTCAAAAAGGGGAAATGATTTGCCTACTGCAGTATGGAATTATTGAACTAACAATTGCTGTGTATATTTCTTTCTGCTTAATTAAAGTTAGCTTTGCCTATTCTGACACAGCTTTTGTTTTCCACTCTTAAAACAAGGGCATGATCCCTGGTTTTGGAACTGACTTCATGAGTAAAGGCAATGAACAGGAGTCAATGGCAAGGCTAAAGAAACTCATGACTATAATGGACAGTATGAATGATCAAGGTAAAACAAATTTCACCCACTGTTTTTTTCTTGATTGTTGAACAAGCTTAGAGATTTTTCTGAAAACAAATAGATGTATTGTAGAATATATAATGACAGAAAATGACGAGAAATATTTAGCTTTCTTGGGAATAGCAAGGAGTACATGTGTCTCCAAATTTCTTTCTAAATATTTAGAGATACCTTGCCTGTTGCTGCTCTGTCTTGTGTAGACTAGTTGGGATTTTGAATAATTTCCATTCTATTGGAAATCAATTTATTTTTATTTTTTTATTGTAACTGATCATAAATTATTAAAACTATATTTGCAAGTTAATAAGTCTATTAATCTTTAATCTGACATTGCTGTCTTTTTCCTACCCACCCTTAAATTAATTTGGTGACATAGCCTGGTCTCTGGAATTCTGTGTTGTTTCTAATCCACCTATAATTCCTTTAGTAGTATGTTCCTACCTTTGTGCTAAATCCATTAATATGGCTTAATACCAAGTATCCCAAGAGCATAATTTATTCACACATCTTTTTTCTATCTCAGTGGTTAACATATGAAGATAAGAGCTTTTAGTATTACTTCCTAGAATATTATGACTCAATGATATATGTAAAATTTTGCATTGTCACTTCTAAAATTAAGTTTTTATTCTCTGGCTCAGAATTAAATTCTCAACAATGAGAACAGATTTGGAGTTGTAACAGTTTTTAATGTCAGTGACTCAATGGATTTTTTTTCTTTTCCACACTGTAATTGCAGAACTTGACAGTACAGATGGTGCCAAAGTTTTCAGTAAGCAGCCAGGAAGAATCCAAAGAGTAGCAAGAGGCTCAGGTGTTTCTACCAGAGATGTTCAGGAGCTTTTGACCCAATACACTAAGTTTGCACAGATGGTAAAAAAGATGGGAGGCATCAAAGGACTTTTCAAAGGTAAACAAAAAAAAAAACCAACCAAACAAAAAAACCCAACCTAAAATTTATTAACTAGCAGGAAGGTCACTTGATGTGTGAACACAGAGCAAATGAGAAAATACTGATTAGGGAGAGGAGAAATTAAAAACTAGCTCGCTCATCTTCATGATGCTGAAAGTTCTTTTATGTGACTGGTAAGAGCTACACTGTTTTTCATGACACCAATGTGTAACTTAGCAAGGAAAGCTACTGTATTTCTGTCAGTGCAGACTTGATTACTACTACAGTACTAACACTTCAGCCTGTTAGGTGGAGTGCAGGGACTGTTGATCTTAAATGGACTTTTAAGTGGCTGATGTAGTAACTTCTAATAATGGACTCAGTGATTTGATTCTAGAATTAGGAGGTAATATTTGGATTTATTTTATTTCTAGCACCATATGTTAAGCCACTTTCTTATGATTGCTCTTTTCGTTTTATTCAGGTGGTGATATGTCCAAGAATGTAAACCCTTCTCAGTTGGCCAAACTGAATCAGCAGATGGCAAAGATGATGGATCCAAGAGTTCTTCATCATATGGGTATGTGCTGACTTTTTATAGCTTCAAGAGAGGACTGCCAATTTTAGTGGAGGATTTGAGATAACAGTCTGCCATTCCCTTCCTCACTTCTATCTGCATTATGTATCAGTATTTCTAGGGTTTTCTAAAAAGAATCAGAAAGTTAGTCAAATTTAGTCTCAAAATGAGCATTTGGAATGGTGAAGGATGTCTGTGGTAAAACAAATCTTCCTAGATTTCTCTTCTCTAAGATTTGCCTTAAGTAATTAAATTTGACAAGAGCAACTTTAAATGACTCTCATACCTGAACCTTTCTGATTAATAATAGTAATTCCATCAAGTTTTTTTCTTTTGTCTAGTTCTTAATGCACAAGTCATCTTAAAACCTACTTAAAGCCTGGTGTTTTGCAGACCTTTCTGTAATTACTCACTCAGTTCTTTATTTTCAATAGCTGTTTAAGCCTAGTTGGATAGTCTTGGGCTTCTGCCTTTGTATGTTACTGGAATAGAGTGTGTACAGTAATGATGCCTCAAGCAAGAGAGCTGTGCTTCAGAGTTCATTGACATATTCATGTTCTCATTTACTTTCTGCAGGTGGCATGGCTGGTTTGCAGTCAATGATGAGACAATTTCAACAAGGTGCTGCTGGGAATATGAAAGGCATGATGGGATTCAATAATATGTAAAGAAGCCTTAATATAAATGGACTTGGTTGACTCTTCATTGCAACTTCAGTGAATGAATTTGCTTTCTTCCTTTTTACAGTGATGGGAGAGTGGTCTTTTGAAATCTTATCCAGGCTTCTCAGTTTCTACATCTAATTTCTGAAAACTATTTTTGCTTAAATTAGTTCCTCTCCACTAATAACTGATGGCACAAAGAGTAATTCAATTTAATAAAACAAAATCATGATGTAAAATTTTAATATTTAGAGACACTTTTTAATCGTTTACATCAAATGGCAGCCATTATATTTGTAAACAACCCTGATCTTTGGTTATAGTAACATAAATTGTCACAAATATACTGTAAAATAAAATTTAAGTGGTTATAAACAAGGGAATGGCCTGTTTTTTTCAGTTCCTTTTAATTGTCCTTTATCAGTATGTGATGAGGTTATTTTCTTAGTTTGAATTTTTTTCTAAAGACTTGTAACTCATGTTTGGCATAGATACTATAAGGATAGTTCAGTACCTGAAAATGTGCTGTTGGTGCTCCTCTGTGGAGCATTTCTAGAATGTGGATGTGCTGTGCTCAGGTTCGTATAAGACTTGTATAGAATTTAATAATTCTTACTCTATTCATAAAAAATCAAGGGACTGAAAAAATACAGGTATGCAGATACCAAACTGTCTCATATGCTGAAGATGATCATCATACCAGGCTGCCAGTTAAACAGTTCTTTTGTTCTGGAGATAGTTTCTAAAGCATATTAGGTGGAATTTTGTGCTGGTACTGAACTTTAAGAGAGATAGCTGTGTCTAACAGAGCATACTTCCCCAGCTCAGCTACAATCTGATCTTCATTTCCCACAGCAGTTCAGTATTTCAGTTTACTGTGTTGGTCTCAAAATGGCAGAATCCACAGGCACACTTCAGAAACTCAGTAGACCAAGATGAACCTTGAAATCCGGCACAGATCTTGGCAAATATGGTAAGATCTTTTACCCTTATCTTAGGGTAAGAGAGTGTATTTTGCATTTTAATATACTGCAGTGTTGGGTTTGTAAATGGACACCTATTGCTGCTGTCTAGGTAAAAATTAAATGCAGTAGTTAAAACAAGTGGGTCCCTCTGTCAGCCAGTTCTCTGAGATGGTGGCAGCTAACAGGGAATGTCTTAAATACAAAATTATACTCTTGCACTAATAAAACATAATGGAGTTTCTAATATGAAACTATCTCCTGCTTGATTTTTATGGTATGTGTTCAGTATGTGGAGGATGCTGAAAAATCTTCAAGTATGCAATCTACCTAAATGCACAGCATTTTATGCATAGTATTAATCTGTTAAAGCATGAGTTAACTTGAATCTTTGTATTTTAAATATAACAAAAGAATGAGTCCTTGCATATCACCAGCTTGTTGGGGAACTGTCCTCAGCTACTGAAGTGGTGTGCTTAAAAAAACCTGATTTTTCTTTTTTATAGTATTTTCGGTCTTGAGCAGTATAAACCAATGCAATATGCAAAACCATGCTGGAAAGAGTATGAAATCTTGGTTTGAAATGCAGTCTGGAGGGGAGAGTGGATGGTTAATGCTTTTGATGGAAATCAAACATGAATAGGGATATTGAGGATGAACAGTGAAGCACTGTGCTCCAGGCCAGGCTCAGTCAGACAGTCAAGTTACCAACAATTAACTCTATTTTCAGCTTGTGGCCTACATTTAGTTTTAACTTTTAGTTCACCATTTCCAAAGTACTAAAACTGCAACCAGATATGAAGAGAGTTGTCACTAGCTGAGTGTTGGCAGAGACAAGGGCAAGTTGAGAATGCATTCCCTTTAAAGTATAAGATGTGTCAATTGTTACTTCTAAGATATATGCTGGAATGAACAAAGTGTATATTGCTCTTACTTTAGCAAGCCAGGTGGAAAATACTTTGGAACCTGCTTAGAAAAATTGCCTGAGGATCTCAAGTCTGGAAAAAAAAATACATCCATGATGGAGGCACTGAGAACAAGAGTTCAGCTGTATAGGAGCAGGTCTAAATGGTTTGGTGACTTACATGGCCTTTCATAGCTTGGTGCAGATAGAACTCTCCTGGCAAAGGTGTAACAACACTCCCAGAACCATTTTCTTGTATTAAGGTTTTTGTACTCATCCTCTACAGCTTCTCAGAAAAGTCTGCAAGAAAGCTTTCTCTAGCATACAAGAACCTTGAAGAGCTAGGGTCAAGCAAAATTTGCTGGAAAGGCTTAGAAGAGTGAGGTCTGTCTTCCTGTGTATATCTTGCTGAAAGCTGTTGCTGCTGTCAGACAAGCTTTTGTCCGAGCTGTTTGAGCTCAGGCTGCTGCTGAGCAGCCTGCTAAGAGGAAATGGTTCTGATGGTCAATAGAAAGCTGTGTGATAGAAGCTGGACAATTAACTATTAGCACACACAAACAGCTATGGCTTCATTTGTTGACTCTTTACCTTTCCATAGGACTTTTAACATTAATGTGCTAAATTCATTAAACTTGTCTAACTGCTAATTGTTCTGGGAGGTGAAAGACTAAGTTCAGTATGACTGTACAGCTGCTCTAGCCACAGCAGAGGTGAAGGAAAGCAAGTTGTTTGGCTGATGATTTAATGCTGTTCTGAAGGAGCTGTTACTTTATTCCAACCAGTCCTTCACTAAACAATGTATACTCTGTTGGGGGTAAGAAATAGTTACATATCCTAACATTAGTTTGTTTCTTTACAACCTTAAGTGATGTGTGTTTGTTGTAATCCCTTAAGCAGATATTCAGCCCTATACTGTTTAAAATAATACTCTAACCTTTCATTCTATAATCTGTTTCTGTAATAATACATTGTATGGCAGCCTTTTTCACAAGGGAACATTTTCTGCCTTATGCTAGTATAATTTTAAGTCTGATACATCTGTACTTTACCTAGGCTTTTGTCATGGGCTCTGGATTATGCTTTGATAATATGACTAAGAAAGTGTCTAAGAGCCCATATTGTGCTATAGAGTAATTTTTTGGAAACTATTCTTAATGATGCAGGATTGAATGCATATTCTGAATGATGCAGGCTCTTGCTGTCATGTAAGTGCATGTTACAGCCATTGGTTCCACCTCCTACTCCAAAAGAAAAATTGAAACGACTCCCTTCCCATAAGAAGAATGTTTCAGATGCTTCTACCTCCGGCTGTTTTCACTGGTCGCTGACATTTGCTAATGCCTATTTTGCCGGGATCAGCACACAGGGGGGGCAGAAGGGCTCCCACCTTTCCCCAGGAACAGCTGAGCAAGCCTTTTACCTGGCACACACATCTCCCACCCTCCTGGGCACGAATGTTATTTTGTCACCCAGCTGCAGCCCGGGGGTCAGGACACTCCTGGTGTGCATTTCTTTCTTGTTCAAGGCTTCGTTCTTTACAAAGGGCTGAGTTGCCTGAACCAGCACCCAATCCTGCAAGGTTGAACAAGGGTGTTCCTGGCCTAGCAAGACCCCTAACTACTGCCAAGGACCTCCATCTGCTTCTTGAAATATTATTCTATTATTTCGTAGGGCTTCACATTATTTTGGGCAGATGATATGTGTTACCCCAAAACGTGTGCTTTTCCCTCAGAGCAGCGGGCATGTTTCCGCCTCAGTGGAGGTACGGCTGGCCCTGGCAGCCCGGCTGCCTCTGGGCTCTCCCCTGCCTCCCTCCCGGCTCCGGTTCGCGCCGGGCTGCGGAGAGAAGCGAATCGAGCGAAGCCGGTGGGAGCGGTGCGCCAGCCCGTGCCGGCTGGGTCCCGGCCCCCGTGCTGGCCAGCCCCGCGGGCCGNGCCGCTTCCGGAGCGGGGCGAGGCCGCGGCGGGTCCGGCCGGGGCGTGGGTGGTGGCCGCGGCCTGACCTGCCGGGGGTGTGCGGGGGGAGCCCCCGGTTCCCGCTGTGGCGGTGGGTGCGGTGGCCCGGCCGGGAGGAGGATGTCTGTGTGCCGGCCGGTCTGCCCTTCCACCCAGCGCGCTGTAATTACAGCCAGCGCGGCGGGCACGCGTGTCTCCGCTGTCTCCTGCTCGTCGGCGGACAATGCCTCTGACAAACGAGCCTGATGAATATTAGAGTGAGACAGGTTTCCACTTCCCTCCGTGCTGTCAACTTGGCGAAGGCGGGGGAGGTGATCGGGTAGAGCAGCTCGTAATTACAGTGCAGCCGGGCGAGCTCGCCTGTCCCTGCCGCCCGCTTCTCGCTTCGCCCTGGGTGTTGCAGGCGCTGCCGCTGCCCCTGCCCCGGTTATCGTGCCTGTCCAAGGCTTGTTGGGAGGGTGTCTTTGCTAATAGTCGTCCTCCTACTCTGTCACCTTCTTGTCTTTTGTTTCTGAAACACTCATGCTGTTTAATTTCAGTTGAAGGGTGGAAAGTCAAACAAGCAGTATGAAAAAAACCCAAACCACTCAAGCCTAACCAGACCCCCCCCTCCGAACCCTGGCCAAAAAAATTATCAAAAAAATCAGTGAGACAGCCAAGATAGCCTGGTAGAAATATTTTTCATTAGCTATTACCAGCCTTCTAGTGACTAGCAGTATCAGGGCAGTCGGTCTGTGCAAATTGAATTACTCATCATTCTCATGGAGAGTGGGCATCACTTTGGGTCATAAGCTCTTAAAAGGATTCCTGCATTTGACAGGTTAAAAAATGCCCAAGTGAAGAGCCTGCTCTCCCTATTACTTTTCACTTTTCCTCTTTGTCTTCTTCATGAAACTTTATGTTATTGCATCACCTAATACTACTTGTGTCAGCTCTCCCAGCTGGCCTGCAGGTGTCCAGGCACACCTTATTCTTAATTATAGTTTATTTATTTTGGCATTTTATACACAGACTAAAATTCTATTGTGTTGGTCATTGTATCAGCACCGTCAAAAGATCCCCTGCTCTCTCTCTGTTTCTGGACAAAGGATGAGATAGAGTGGGTGTAAAGAGGGTAAACAAGGAGCATGGGTTTCAGATCCTGGCTGCCTGACAGACAAGGTTTGTATGTGTGCTGTAAAGCCAAGAAAAATTCCAAGAGGACCTTTAAAAGAAGGGGGAAGTCACTTTCAGTGTTTACCAAGTACCTGAAGAGTGTTAGCTGGTGTGGCAAAAGCACAAGAGTGCCTGGCCTTGGTGTCTAATAGTTGCTGGAATAGAAGCCAAAGTAAATACTTCTGTGACGTGGGCACAAATGGTGAGTCTTTCAAGACCATATATTATGTTAGAGAAGGAGAAGCCTGTGGAAAAAAAATGAGGTCAGAAACCTGACTAAAGCCATGTACTAGAAGAAAGATCTTTGAAAACTTCCTAAATTGAAAAGGAAGATTAAATTTGTAAAGGAAGATCAAAAGTATAAATTCTCAAGCAAGAAATACTGTAACATTTGATCTATAAAGTAAATTTAGCTGATAATGCTAGAATAGATCTACATTACCACAGTTTTGGAAAGATAAAATCTATTGATCCTGAACTTGCTGCTCGTACCTAGGAGAGCTGGCTTTTATTGATGCTATGCAGGTAAAACTTAAAAGGCCAGTGATTACTAAAACCCACACTCAGGTTTGTTGACTAGGTAATAACCAAAACTTGACATGCATTATTTTATTTAATAATGTAGGACTTTGAGCCAGATTACGAAGGGAACCAGATTCACTGTTCCTTGATGAATCCTTACTGTCTGGAATGACTGCTTTTGTCTGAAATGCTGTACAGTACCAGCTATGTGGAGCTGCTTACTGTAGGTAGTGTGAGTGTGGGATGGGTGTTCAGGGAACTAAAGCTTGCTTTTAAAACTTGAAATATTGAACAACATTTTCTCAAAGCTAAAGTATTTCAATTTGCATTTGCACTAAATGAGCAAAAATCAGATGAAGAGACTGCTTTTAGAGGAACTCTAAGAAGAGGTTCACATTGCTTGCTGTTATTAATCACAGTGATATTTATGATGTTGTGTTTGCAAGAAACAGTGCTCTTCAGTACTGTGACTAAATATAAAAACAGTGTCATTGTATGATGCCAATAAAGGAGTGTGGAATGTTCATGAAAAGCTGATTCTGTGGTGCTTTTTGCACAAAAAGATACAGAACCAAGTCACGGGATTTGGAAACTATTCAATGGCAGCTTTTATAATGGCAGCAAGGAGCGCTCCCTGTGCTCAGGTTGCTTCACTGTTCTCAGCATTTGTGTTTTTGTAGCTTTGCTCTGTTCCCAAGACTAACACACAGCAGAGAGATTGCACTGAGCCCCAGACAGTCAGTTTTGTCTTCCTACATGAAAATGTGATTCTGCCTGAAAATGCAATCCTGCTTCAGCTGAATTACCCCTTAACTTTGCTGCTGGATTCTGCTCTGCTCCTCCAGGAAAGTGCCTGGAAAGTGCCAGCATGGCTGGAGAAGTGCTGGGGGGAGCTGAGATGACTTGCAGTTTTGCGAAGCAGCGGCACAGGGCTCGGGGAGATGATGAATGGGTGCGCTCCTCTCCACGCTCTGGAGCTCTGCACGTGATCCCCGCCTTCCCTCCCTCTTCTCTGTGGGCATGAGAAGAATCCGTGGCTGGAATGAAGGAAGCAGTTCTGCTCCCCAGGACCCTCTGCTGCCTCTCTCTCCCATGCCCACTGTCTTTCCCGGCTAACCAAGCCTGTTTGCCTTGCAAAGCTGTGTTGTGTAATCTAGCATGAGAGATGAGGATGGTGATGCTGCACTTGCAGTGCTTAAGGGATGTCATACAACTGTGTGATAAAACACGTATTTTTATTTATATTTTTGCATTGTGCTCTGTGGAGATCATTAGATTTGTATAGGGCAGAAGCTGGAAACTGGAATGCATTTTATGCTACTTGGATTTTGCACACACTACGCATGTTATTCCTTGTGATACAGTTTCAAATTACATGAGCTCATGCATTTTTAAAAACCTTCATGGTACATTAGAAACATGTGGTTGGCATTTCTAAACCTCTGTGGCCTTCTCTAAATGACAGAAGTGTTTTCAGCACAGTTTTGTGCATTTGATGCAGTAGCATCTAAAAGCTATACCTAGATGAAGGCTCTGCTTGATAGCTGCAATACAAAACCTTACTAAAATTCTCTATATGCAGGAGTGACTAGCCTAAAGATTTATTAACTGGCCCTTGAACTAGAAGTATATATTCTTAATGCTTGTGACCCAAAGACTGCATTGTAGCATTCAGCAGCTGGGGCGCACAGCCAGACATTGTACTTCTCATTTTGTATATTCTTAGCCACAAAACTAAGTGTTGTCCTTTTACCCTGGTCCCTTGTACTAATCATGGTTACTGCTGAAAGCCCACAGGGGCAGATTCCTTGGTGCATCTTTTTAAAGCTTGGGCCTGGCTGCTTAGTTATTAAATTCTCTTTTGTGTTAGAAGTGTCTGTCTGAACTTGCAAAGATGTGCCTACAGCCAATGAACTACTTGATTAATGTCATTAGGTATTCATTCCAAACCCAATAATACTTTCAAATGTTAACATTTATGTACTTCTCAAATTATTTAATGAAATATGCCACCCCCAGAAGAAACCTTTTTGTTACTTTTAGAGAAGGGATCAGTTTTTACATATCTGCAAACAAGAATGTTTCAGTCTTTTACCTACAGGTAAGCTCTTAGAAATGTCCACTGTAAATGCTAATCAATATAAAATATTTTAAATATCTCATGAAGTTTGTTAAGGGGAAACTTTCCAGTTCCAGAAGCATGTACTTGAGATAATTTTTTTTTTCCTTTATAGCAACTTTCAAAGGGAGATAGTGGCTTTGAGAATGTGGAGCTGGGTGTCATAGGAAAGAAAAAGAAAATTCCAAGGAGAGTTATTCATTTTGCAAGTGGAGAAACAATGGAAGAATATAGCACAGATGAAGAGGAAGATGAACAAGAGAAGAAAGACCTGTTGCCACCTGTAGATCCTGTAGGTACTTTACTTAATGAATTGCTACTTCTGGTTTACTGGGCAGCTATAAACATTTTATACCTAATTTTTTGTGTCACAAAGCTGATACATATTATAGTCTTTAATATTATAAATTCTAATAATTTGATTGGCTTAACAGACTCAGGATTCTTTGAAAAGTATTACTGGGAAGTTTTTTCCTGCAGTTCTCCTCCACTAAAGTAGCCTTATTAATTAGAAATTGGTTTAATTTGTTCACAATTCTAGTTTGTCCTCTCCAGCATTTCCCTTTCTAACAATATTTGCCTTTATCTCCTTGATTTATACTGTTGTTTAAAAAAAATTGCAAGGGAGACATTTTTTTCCTTATGTTTGTTGACAGTGTAGAGTTAAACCTGTAATTCAGGTTTAAAACAATTTGATAAAATTAAAAGGGTATAGGAGAGAAAGAAGCAGATGACTTGCAGAAGTTAAGAAAGACTGGTGTAATTCATGATATATATAAAACAGATTGTAAAGGGCCTGCCTGATTCATGTAGGTAATGTTCATCTGTGTTGTAAGCTTTTGAGATGCTGCTCAGCCTGTGAATGGAGTTTCCTTTTAATGGTCCAGATTCAAGTGAAGTCTCTACAATTAAAGCCAGTAGTGTGCATTGTAGCTGCTAAAATGCATTTTCCTTTTTGTCAATGATTCTGGATCTATACTTAGAGGTAAAATGAAATATATAATCTGTTTTACTCTGTCTGATAAACTGTTTTGTAGTAATAGTGTGATTGCAAAGCTTACAGTGCCAACACTGGTGGCAGCAGCTCCCCAGCCTCTGGCAGTCAGTCCCAGGGAAGATCCACATCCTGCTTTTCATCTCTCCACATGTCCAGTCTCATGTTTCTTTTATGACAGCCCCAGGAACTGGTGTCCCAACCACCTCTACCCTCCTGCAACTCCTGGCCCCAGTAAATTGAGTCTGCAGTCCTATTCCCTGCCTGCTGGCCGAGTTCTCCTCTTGGCCCTCTCTGCACTTAATTGCCTGTTCTGAGGTGGAGACTGCCAGACTGGCTGGGTCCTCCCTGGTGTGCTGGTGTGTGGTCAGGCACAGGAGTCATGGCTTTGTGTAGCAGCTCATCCTGCCTGGTTGCACTGCAGGCAGACACTGGTGTAGGGCTGCTTGTTCCCAAACTTCAGAGAAGAGTCCTTGTGTGCATGGAAAACAGTGCCCTGCTTTCTACTTGACATTGCTGTTGAAATGGCACCATTGCTTGGGAATCCATAATTAAGAAGTGTTGTGATTGAAGCTTTCTATTTATAGTAGTAAGCCCTGTATTTATTAATACATGTATCCATCCTGGGAGAGCTTGGCTTTCTTGAAGGGACTGAAGATTCTGACTTTCTGCTTATGCTCTTCAGAAGAAGTGGTGGACCATTAGAGGTTTGCTTTGACTGTCAAGCAGTACCTCTCTTCCCTTCTGTAAAATTAATATATCTTGAAGAAGAAAAAAGGTGGGTTGAAGACTATGGGAATTTAGGTGGGACTGGGGGTTCCACAAGTGAAGATGTTGAATGGATTGATGGCATTGCTCTCTTTCTTGGTAAACAGTTATTGTATACAGCAAAAAATAACAATAGCCTACTGGCAGGTAGGGTATTATCAGTATAAAATGCACACAGAGTATATAGTTGGAAAAGAACTTTTTTGTAGTCACAAACAATGAGTAAGATGTTAAGCTGCCTTGCTGGGTACTATGGTGTTTTTTTCCTCCTTAAGTATCTTCTCAAATAAATGCAGGAACTGTGAAGCTTACTGACTATTATGGTAATGTTCAGGTATCTCCACAGTGAGATCTATACCCCACTAGGCAGTCATGTCAGATATCCATGGATGTCTGAGAGATTTTTGTTCCCAATTATAATGATCAGGGAACAAGATCTGTATAATTTCTTGTGCCATTTCCTGACAGTAGAAGAGTTCAGTGGTGAAGCAGTGATGGAAGGCTCACAAGCCTTGGTGTAGGTGTTGTACAGCATGCTGCTGTGCAAATGGACACTTAACTAAAAGCCCTCAAATGTGCACAACAGCCAGGAATGCTGCATGATTGTCCCCCTCCTTTTCTAATACAGATTTCTTTTCTGAATACCAAAAAGTATATTGTATGGTGAAGTTAAGATTGCATTATTCTCCTTTTTTAGTTTATTAAATCCTTAATTTTGAATACACTTCTTAATAAAAGGACCCCCCAAACCAGACTAGTTTATTGTGGAGCACACTGTGCCTTATTATGTATTACTTTTTACCTTGGACAGAATGAACTTGATTAGAGCAGGGGCTGCCATTAAGTGGGGTTTAGTTTATCTCCTGCATGCTTTGTGTATCCCAGCTGAGCCAGACAATTGAAGAAATGCTAGTCCAAGCTGAGCTTTGATGTTTTAGCCAACAGCTGCTTTTAAAATGGGGTTTTTTTTGTAGGATTTCTATAAAAGCAATTAAATAGTCTGTTTGCTGAGACCAGCATGTCTTAAACTTGTTATCTCAGTTGGGATACAAAAAAGTATGTTACAAGTAATAGCTGTTTCTGGACTAGTTTATTTTTAGGAAAAGCACATTTAATATTTTGAATAGAAACTTTCCATCATCAAATTTCAAAGCTTTGCTGGTATTAGTATCCTAGTTTTTGAATGACTTTGAGGGAAACAAGTATTTTGCTGTGTTGTAAAGAAATGTCTTCAGTAAGTACGTTGGTTTAATTATGGTAATGTTTATGTTAAATGTTTATAATGCTTATGTTTTAGAGCTAAGCAGGCAATGCCAGTGTGTTTCTTACTAAGCAAAGTAGTATGTATATATCCTGGTAATAACCAGAGCACTTGGTGGGGTGGATTCCTATTACTCATAACAAAACAAATTCTAAAAAAGAGCTGGGTTTTTAATTGTCTTTGAAACAACTTCAGTGCTTCTATAGGTCAGCACTCAGTTCATTAACACTGTTGGATTGGGGTGTCCATTCTATTATGTTTTGAATTTTTTAATCCAGAACACAGGATATTATTTTTTAGATAATAGCACTCAGTATTATCTGAACATTCTCACACTGAAATTCAAATGCTTTAATAGCATAAATGTATTTGATTCTTTTGTCCTAAAATGTAGATGTTTGCACTCTGTATGTATATTTTCTTTTGATTTTGTCCACTAAAACTTTATTTTGTATTAATTAAGAAGATAATCCTTATGTTTATCCCTGGAAGGACACTTGGTGTAAACTCTTTGCTGCATTCTCCTATTAGATGAGTAGGGAGAAGGTGGAGTGTATGATAGAGGAACTATGAGCAACATGACTGTTGGTGTGGTAACTTCAGAATCCATCCCAGGAAAACATCTGCCACAGAGCTCCAGGAGAGGTTTAATTTCATTAACCTTCAGTGTTCAGAAAGATTGAAACACATACTTGCAGCAAGGTTATCTTGAGATCCTGTAGTTAAAAGGGCAAAAATTCCTCTCTGGATTAGAGAGGAAAATCAAACTCTGATTTTCTTTTAAGAATTTGAGGACAAAGGAGAAAAATAGTCACTGACCAAGTAATAACTATTCACAATGTGGTAGAAGCTCTTGATGGAGGATGGTATGTGTGTTCCTGATCTTGTTTTCACTGGCTTATCTTAGATGCCATAGTTTTACATGGTCTTACACAAAAAAAACTATTATAGCATTGAACAGTCACTGATTAAACTAATTTAAAATTTATCTTGGCACAGTAAACAATGAAAAAGTATCTATTCTCTGGCAAATATTACCTATTAAATACAGGATTTTGTTATTAAATACAGGAAATTATAATTTTTTCTCATTTTACCATTTTATCTGACATAAAGAAACCCTACATACCTTGGAAAGTGTAAGTGTTATTAGGGCTGAAATCTGCTAAAAATAAATACATATGTGGATTGTTTAGGAACATGATGCAATCAGAAATTCAAGGGAACATGTGTGCTCCCTTCAGCAGTCCCATATAACACAAAATCATGTTCTGTTATTGAACCAGAGGCCCCTTGGTTTTATCAGTGGTTGAATCCATTATGTTCATTCCTATTTAAATTACAATTATACATTAAGATTTTTTGTAATTAAAAAAATAAGTTGTCAAAACCATTGTGTTTTCCGTTTTAACAACAAAATTAAGTCAGGATAGCTGAATAATATAATTAAACATTGTAGAAACCTCTTCTAAAGAGGCTGATTGCAGGAGAAATACAGTAAACAGTGTATGTGTTTCATACTGTCCCTTGTTTCCTGTCAAGAAATACAATACTGCTGCGTCCTTGAGTTGATTAAAGACTGAAGAGTAAGGCTCCTCTGGCTGCCCCAAGGAAGCTGACATGCACTGTCTGGGTATGTGGTTCTGCACGTCTGTAGGACCTGGCTTGGGTATGCTTTTCCAGTTTCCAGCTCAGTGTATTAAATCCTTGTCTACTCCACAGACAAGGATTAATTTGATTAATTTGTACTGAGCCATTGCTTAAGAGCCCTGTTCATGCCACTCCAACAGTTCCAGTTTCTCCAGGACTAGTTCTTGCCTCACACCTGCCATTTCTGCTTCCATCTCTGAGGTGCTTGGGGAAGGCACCCAAATTTACCCTGAAGAGGTAAAGGGGGCATGTGTGGAAAAAGAAGGGGATTCCTTGGATGCGTTCCCTTGTTCCTGATTGTTCCTGGTGGCTTACTTCCAAACCATCTCCTTTCTTCTGCTGATTTCCTGTGAAGTAGCCCCTCTCATGCTTTTGTATTGCCTTTTGAGACCCTGGAAAGAAAGTTACTTTTTTTAATTGAAGTGTCTGACAAAGCCTTGCTAGTCAAGAATGAGGAAATGTCTGGTTGGGCTCTGTCAGAAAGCAGAGGTTCCCACGAAGCTGAACTTAGAAGTGCTTCCAATGTACCAAACTGATTTTTAGCTGTGGTAGGGGAAGAGTAGAAATAGAATCTGTGTGTCTGCTGAGCCTCAGCTGTTACCCACATTTGTGTTACCACAAACATGTTGGAATGTTCTGGGTCTGAGTTACTTCTGTCACATTGAAGTTCAGCTTGTCTTTTCACTCGGAAATATTACAGGGCTCTTGTAGCTTCTTTCTTACAGAGCACAGCAGGCCCTTGTTTGTCCTGTGCCCTGCGTGAAGGTTTTCAACCCTGTCACCTCATCATGAAGGATTGTACAGAGCCCTGTCAGTGCCATTATTTGCACCTGTGGCAACAGGCTTTTCCAGCACTTTTTTTGACTTCTTAAACTGAACAAACTCCTCGTTAGCCTGTCTGCCAACTGAGCACGTAATCAATGAGCTGGAGGTGCTTTTGTGTGAGCAGGATAGCAGCTGGTTTTGCTTATGCTCTTACCTTGGCAGGACATTTTCCATATCCACTGCCAAAAATATATAGCATCTGGCTTTATGTCAGCCTGCCCAACTTGAGTTTCTGGCTTGACAGACAATTTCTTGCTGCACTGATTTGTAGAGACTATGCTTGGAAAGCACCAAAGTCTCATAGCTTGTGTACATGCACACTGAGGCTATACCAGGTATTTTCTGTAGCTGTATTATTTACAATAATATTGGTTGTTCCTGTGCGGATATCTGTTAAATAAGACCATAGAAAAAGGTTACTACTAAACAAGTTCCTAGCTGAAAGTTATAAATATGTAGCTGAGTAGAGCTAATGTATTTTATTTAATAAAAGCTGACACTTTTAATTGCCACTTTCCAGAAGAAAAGTACTTCTACTTTTCTTAGATCTTTTTTTGGGGGAAATATGTATCAAAGAGCTCACCTGAATGCAACAGCCTGTTAACTATAAACATGTTTTAGTTCACTATGAAAGTTGAATTTGCCTTTTCACAAAAGGGAAAGCCTCCTTTAAAGCTAAATCCATTAGCTTGGAATCTGCTTTTCCCCTTTTCCTTTTAAGTACATTGGGTTTTTTTGTTTTTGTAAACAGATATGGTCTCTCCCCATGATGAAAAGCGTACCCTCTGCAATCCCATTATTTTATAATTCATTTAATTCTAAATCTTTAATTTACAATGTATATATATCGGTTTGTGTGGAGGCTGCAGTATTTTTGCTGTAGTTGTGAATGTACCTCAGTCATGCAAAGAGCAATTCCTTTTCTTTGTCTTCCTGGCCAGCCCTTCCTAACAGTCTGTATCCCTCCACAGCATCACTCAGTCCATTCACTGCATTCCTGGGATCTTGGCAGGATCCTACCCCTGCAGCTGCACACAGATCTCCAGTCCCTCATGTTTATGTCCCATGTTGTGTACCCTGGTGTGCAGGCTCTGCAGAGAGACTTCCTCTCACATGAAAGTGCTTGAGGTGACCCCAACTGAGCCCTTTTTTATTCAAGTTGGGTTCCTTGTGGTTCACATCACCCCAGGCTTTGCTTTGCTTGAGCCTCTCCTCAGAGCTGTGGTAACTCCCACCTTCCTCAGGGCTCCTGGTTTTGTTTTTCAGGTGTAATTTCAAGAGATAATCTCTTTTTGGTTATAAATGTTTTGAAGCAGCCTCTTCCTCAGAGGTTTGAAGGTTTGGTTTCATTTAAAATAGTCTTGCAGTTCACTCATTATTGTAATGAGGGACTACTTTGTTACTTCACTTCTCCTCTTGGCCTGATGGAATTCAGAATGTTGTGGAAAGCTTTTTCTGGTCAGGAATTGAGTTGGCTGCTTGTCATTTCCCAAATTTGGAAGTGGGAAACAAAAAACAGTGAAAGAAATTTTCCCAGAGGTAAACTGTAGTTATATTTATATCTTACGGTGATACTTTGCTTCACTTGCCTGGTCTACACTTACTTTAAAGCGAAAACATTGTAGTAGCTGGAAAACAGAACATTGCAGATCTTTCTTCCCAAGCCATTTGAGGTTTTGCATGTGTTATTCTGTGCCATGACCATACAGCTGTACATATTCATACTCCTCTTGTTCCTGCAGACAACACTCACATGGGGACCCTACTTGTGGTTTCACATGCTGCGAGTTGCCACATCAACCTTATCAGGTATTGCTTTATTTAATTCTTGGGTAAACCAGAAGGGGAATATTGAAAATCACAAAGTCACGCTGACAGACTGTAAATCATCTTTGGGTTCTACTTGTTGTTTTTTCAGAAGTATGAATTGAATTGTATTTAATCTCTGGAGATGTATTGTCCTGTCTTAGGCATTTTTAAATTTTTTTTTTTTACTTTCAATAAAGAACTCTTGCATGGAAGAATGAATGGAAAATACTCGTTTGATGAACACTTTTTCCTCTTTTTCTTCATATGGAGATAGACTGATGTTGGCAAAGGAATGTATATGTTTTCTATTGGATTTTGTATGGAACCATTTTGTGTGATGTTACCTATAAAGAATACTGGCTGGTGTAACTAAGATTTTTCTGTCAGTTTTTCTGAAGACAGCTAGAAAGTATCCCAAAAACACATCTAGTTGTGTGCTGTACAGTGAACTTCTGAGGTTACAAAATGAACAGGGCTATTGTCTAAACTCACTGCACAGTCATTTATTTGACTTGTGGACCTCTTAAATTCTGCCAAGTTTTAAAAAAGCTTGTCATAGTCTGTGTTCTTTCCAAGGTATAATGTATCTCTATTGGGTTTTTTTCCCACAACTATTATGGAGTTTCTGTCATTGTACACATAATTTTGAATATTTTAAAATTTTTTGGCAGTCTGTTGTATTAGTTAACCTATCCTTACTTTTAGAAACACTTTTTCTCTAATGTACGGTGTAATTATATTCCTTGACGCATCTGTTCTTCATATGCAAGGCTAGACACTGCTTTCCTTTTTTTAGAAGTCCTTTATGAATTTGAAGATCAGTCCTTTCTTCTTTGCCAAAACGTCAGTTTTGGCTCTTACATCTGTAATTTGAGCTGGTCTTCTGCACAGCACTCAGATGCCAGGATCTCTATAAAATTAGTTATTGTGAATGTTCATTGAAGCAGGCAATGACTGACTTCTAACTTCTTTTCTCTGAAGATGACTAACTCATTTGCATCCTTGGGCAGATTTACAATTTGAAGTGCTGAGTATTTGACTTCTTGCTTGCCTTTACTCAAGCAGTATTGTCTGTAGCCATCACCATGGTAAAGAAACTGACTGACACAAGCTTACCCCTGTTCCATACTTCTGGCTGTGCCCTACCTGTTTTAGAAAGGTAGCACTGATTGTAGCCTACAGCTTGAAAATTGAGACCGTTGAAACATAAATATTTTATAATATACAACACTGAACATTGTTAAAACTGATTTGAAGTATGTTTATATCAATAAATACTGTGTAGTTTGCTAGTACCACTAGATTGAACAGCCAGTACAGTTGGTACCTATGTACTGTTGTCTAACCTTAATTTTCAGTTAAAGCTCAGCTCAAGGCTTACCCTTTAAATGATTCTTAGCAAAACAATCTTAGATCCAAGGCTGAAACTAGCAGAATTCAAACACTACCACCATATATATTTTCATTGAATCTCATCTTCTTCTCCTTTTGTTCATTCTTTATCCTAAAGAACAACTATTAGTATATTCAGCTAATACCCATAAGGAGATTAACCTCACAGATATTTGTTTTATTTTGTGAGTGATGCTGCACTACAGAAAACCATTCAGGAAAGATGGTGATAATTTTTATGCTAAAACTCTGTTTAAGAATTTTCTTCTAGATACTATTCCTATGTAAACCTCTCTTTATTTTTTAGTGTGTGATTTCCTGGGGGAAAAGATTGCATCTGTTCTGGGAATAAGCACACCAAAATACCAATATGCCATTGATGAATATTACAGAATGAAGAGAGAGGTATGTATGTGAGCCAGAGTTCTTGCACTCCTTTTGTCCCAACTTGTCTTCCTTAGTATTCTAAATGATAAAATTTGTATTCTAGCATTAAAATGAAGCTTTAGACCCTCAATTTCAGTTTGCCTCCAGTTTTCATTTGATGCATGATTAACACTTTCTTACCCATCAGCCTTTTCTCTCCAGCTGCTCAGTCTTAGAAACAGGTGGGTCCTGAGCTCTGCTGTTTCTCTTGTACAATGCATTTTCAAGCCAACACTGTGAGAAAGTTGGATGGACAGTTGCTGAACACTGTCAAAAGGTGGCTGCTAGCAATACACTTTCCACCTCTAAAACTTGTTCAACACAGTGTCAAGGGTAAATTGAACACGAGGTTACCATTTGTTCTAAAGCTGATAGGTAGCCAGCATTTTAGGCAAAAAAACCTAACCCTTAATAATCTTCATTTGGAAGAGATGGAAAACATATTTAAAGCTTTATTACTTTTTTTTTTTTTTTAATTGAGAGCAGAGAAAGCTTTAGAGGAGATAGACCTACCACTATTGCTATTTACTAAAACTTCTTTTCTAGATATGTGTCTCTTTTCTGTGTTTGTTTAATGCGGTTTAATCCTTCACCTTGGGTGATTTTTTTTTTCCATAATGGGAGTTCTGGAATATACCTTATGATCAAATAGTGACTATTTTCTAATGGAACAAATGTCCTTACCTTGTAATAGCAACTGATATGTTCTTATGGAAAGCCTTCAAGTTAATCTAAGTAAGTGGTAAATAGTAAATAGTAGCATATGAATCTGGTTATCTCTTTCTAGGAGGAAGAGGAGGAACAGGAAAACAGGATGTCAGAAGAAGCAGAAAGACAGCATCAGGAACAGCAGAACAAGCCACAAGCTGAAGCTCCTGTCCAGACAGACCAGCCTGGAGCAACAGCATGCTCTTCATTCGTGAATGTAAACTTTGAAAATGAGGGAGATGGTCCACCTATTGCAGAAAATAAACAAGATGTAGTTCCTGTCCCTCCCTAAGTGTAAAGCTCAGTATAATGTAGGAAATAAGAACTGTCAGGTGTCACAATCTGCCTGTAAACAGGAAAAATAAGATTATACTTGTTCAGTGAAATACAACTCCTACCATTCTTATTGATCAGGAGAGAGCTAGGTGATGTCTGTTCAGTCTGTCTGCCTAATAAAGGCTGAGGCATTCTGCCAAATTGGCACTTCAGTTAAAATGAAAATTGCACTACAAACATTTGGTCTAAAATTGAATGTGTGAGCTAATTTCTGTGTAAAGCAAGTAGAAATGTCTTTTCTTTGAATTGCTATGTCTCTAACACCTGTGGATTGCAGAGGTAGTGCTGTTTCCTACTTCTGAAAACCTGATTTGCACATTGTTTGCAACTCGGCTCTCTATGAATAGATTAATAGGAATTAATATCCTGTAACTCAAAAGTAATTATAATAGAGTCCTATTACCCCTATTTATTGTCACTGTTGTATGCATGTAATTTTTTTTCTGTTGTTAACACAAGAGAAAAATGTTAGATTTAATGTTACAGAGATTAAAGGGTCCACTTACTTTTTTTTTTTAAGTAAAGAAACCCCAACTTTCCAGGAGGCTATAAGCACCATTAAGGACTTACTAACAAGTACCAGCACTCTTGGAGGCAAATAATGCTCAGCTGCTCCATTCAGTGCTGCAGCAAAGTTCAGAACTAACATCAGTGTAGGATGTTCTCACTTCAAGCCCACGAATTAAGAGACCCATGTGCTTGAATGCATGCTCTCAGCAGTCCTGGGAAAGAAACAGAAGTCTTGCTAAATTATATGAAGTGCATTGGACACTCCATGTAGTACCTGTCTGGAACTATGAAATTTTTTAGATATTGATTACCCAAGTCTGTGTACTTGAGTAACCTAAACAAACTATGTGTTGAATGTTAAATTGTCAGCAAGGGATGTGCCACTGCAGATGGTTTTCATCCTGTAAGCACAGAATACATAAATTACTAGAAACAACAAAACCAAGCTTATGACTCTTTCCTTCTCTTAAATAATGTGCTGTGATACTGCACTTGCAAAACCAGAAATTTTTATTTTTGTCTAAATGAAGCTCCTCATCTAATACCAATTAAGGCTATTTTACTGCTATTTTATTTTAATGACTCTTGTACCTGTATCTTACTGTAATAGTAGAAGGTGAATGGTTTACTCTGCAACAAGCAGATGCCATTGCCCCAGTCATTTTCTGTGCACAACTTTTGTAGGTAAAGGAGCAGAGAACCTGCACCAGTTACCATGTAGAACATTACTTCTGTTCTTGAGATTCCTAAAAAAAAAATTCAAAATGGTCCTCAGTAAAATTGGGTTGTTAGGTGTCGTGTCCCTGGCCTTGCTCCCAGTGCTCCCATGGCCTGATTTACCAGCACAGGCCAGGTAACTTGGCTCTTGGTTTGTGGAATTGATTACGTAGTTCAGGTGACCCTCTGCCTGAACTAATGTCAGTACAGCACAAACTCTTCATGTGTCTGTAGCTCTCCAGCACTACAGAAAACGTAAGGAGGAGGATTCAATCATCAGCTCTAGTCCATCTGATTTGATACTCCATTCTTTGCCTTTTCTGAATTGTAAGACAGAGGGTGCTGACCACAGTATAAAATCACTCCTTAGCCCTGAACATCTGCAAGGGAGGGCTTGATTCAATACCTGGGGAACACACAGAAAATCAGCCTGTTAGGAGTTCTTACAGCATCAAAGAAAGAAAACCCCAGATAGATTGAGTAATCTTGACAGCTGAAGGATACTTTGCTTTTCTTCCAATAAATTAATGTCAGTTGTTTTTTTTAATCTCTTTTTCCTACTATTAGTTGCATAACAAATGCTCTCACTGCCTTCTTTGTATGAAATACTGTATTACTCACTGTGCCTTAACTTAATCCTTCCTTTTTTGCAAACTGTATGAAAGTGGTCACTTTCATATTGGTTTAATTTTTCTGTAAATGCATTAATTGGTTATTTTATATTTAATATAATTTTTGAACTGGAAGTTGGCTATGGATTTTTCTTTAAAATTGTGTGGTCTTTGAAACTTTATGCCAGTACACAGGTGCTTGTGCCTGTTTACTGTTTTCATCTTTACTAAGTCACACATCCTGGTTGAATATTCAGGCACCGGAATTCAAAATATCATTTTACCCCCCACCCCTTCCTTAGACTCTCGTGTAGTACTCTGTGTTCAGCACTACCTCAAACTAATAAATAATGCAGGACTGCAAACTCTTCTGACCTGGAGCTACAGTAATTCTGTCAAAATTGAAACATTTCTGTGGCTTTCTTAAGGATTAAGAGTTCCACAGCTTTAACTACTGCTGTAGCTCAGTTGTACAATTAAGACAGATTACATAAAATACTTGCACAGAAGGTTAACTTGGTGAAAGCCTCTGTACAGGTGTTTGGATTAGTTTTAACTAGATCTAAAGCTAGTGCAGTTTTATTTATGTTAATGAACCTCTTAAAATTAGGTAACTATCCAGTTCAATAATTTACTTATCCTTCCTGCTACACACTTAAAGCTGGTCATGCATAGAAAAAAAAGGCCTAAATTTTTTGCTTCTTACTGAAAACTTCTGCCTTCGTAACAGAATGTTCAACAGTGCTGTCATTGGAGGAAGCCATGCAGAATGGAGTGGGAGGCTTTGGATAGCTGAGTGGATACAGGCCAGTGCTGAAGATACCAAGAACTACATTCTTCCTTTCAGGGTAAAGTCACTTAGAATAAGATATTTAAATAAGAATAGGGCTTGGTACACATGAAAAAAGTCCAAAAAATTTTATTTAAAAAAAGGTAATTTTTGCCTCTAAACGCTTGCTTTTTTGGTTTCAGGAATTAGTTCTGCGATTCATGTATATACCGTATTTTACATCACATGTGGGGGCAAAGGAGGAAAGGAAAGAAGTAAAATGGAAGAGGAATAGATTCAGATAATGAATGTTTCCAGCTTCCAACAGTTGGCCCAGCAGATTGAGATCTCCAAGGATACAGTGTGGCCCCATTCGAAGTCACGTATCCTCGGCATCAGCAGTGCTGTCATTATCGCTGGCCACAAGGACCTCTCTGTTCTCGTACGTCCAGAACCCGTTCAGGTCAATTAGAATGCTGGTAACAGTGTCTCCTTGACTGCTATTGATCAAGTCTTGAAGGGAGATCTTGTAAGGGTCCTTAGGCTTCACCATGTCAAAGATTTCATCCTATGAAAGACAAGTCAAAATTGGGAGAAAAGCCTGCACACAGTAATGAAATGGCTATTTCATACCATACACAGAATGATCTTTGGGTAACTAGTGCCACCCACACCAATTTACAAAAAGCAGCTGTTAAGCCCCAAAGCATTTGAGATACAAAGCACACTCACTGATTGGCTACAGTTCAAAGCAGTGTCTTCAGCTCCCACATCTCAAGGAAGAAACTGGGGGAGGTTTCAGCCTCAAAACGGCAAAATGAAACTCAATTCACTTGCATGTGCTAAGTTCTGTAGAAGCTCTTGTACTTTTTTTTTTTTAAGTACTAAAACTCCTAAATATACAGTAGGCAGTGATCAGTTTTATGGTCTGTTTAAGTCACCAGTTTGCCCCCATCCCCCAAGGAATGATCCCCAGAACTGTAAAATGGACTTAGCAGGTACCTTCAAGTGTAAGAAACAGCAACATGTATTTAACAGGTAATTTGTCTATTATTAAGGAAACTACTAGAACATATCACTTATTTTACAGAGCAACTGCTGACTAGAAAGGCATTTTCAAATCTATGAGTAGGACAAGTCAGCTCATTTCTACTACTCTCCAAGTAAATGTACAGCAACCTAGAAACTACGATGTAACATAATTAAATTATGAAATGATTATTCAAAGATTTTACATATTATTCCATTTAGTAAAGCTAACCTTGACATCCTGAAAAGAAACTGGTTCTTGTCCATGAATTTTCATTTGTTCCTGAATAGCCTAGAAAACAGAGAAGTTAGGAATGGCTAGTGCAGTACAATACTGACACTATGAGTTATTAAATGCTTCTGCATCTTAAGCTGTATTGCCCTCTAACAAAGCATTCATGGTACAGCTTGCAATCATTTTTCCTCCACATGTGAGGCAGGGGTGAGTTAAGGCATTATCAATGATATACACCTATAGGTTCACAGTTCTTAATTAGTATGATATGAATCTCACTTTCATTATGACCAGTATTTGAGCAATTTGCATATTATCCCTCAACACTCAAAACTTAAGATATTAATACACTCGAACCATAAGGTTACATTTCTGACACAGTATGAAATATAGGCTAGGGAAAGAGAGAAGGAAAATGACCAATCAGCAGAAAGACAAATCAGGTCTTTTAATGTGGTACTACTTAAACACCTGCATCACTAAACCTACATAGCAACAGTAGTAGTAACAGCTGTGAACACAACTTTTGCTAGCACAAGCTGCAGAGCCTTGTCAGCACAGCCTCTGTGAGAGACCTGCTCACACTTAATGCTAGCAGAAAAGCAATCACTCACAGAGTCAAAAGGAACTGCTCTGATTTCAAGGAAAACTTAGAACATTCCATGTCCAAACAGAGACTTGTTCCAATACAGAAATAAGATGGATATAAGATCATGCCCTGAGCAGCCTGAATGCATTACTGATTCAGTGAAGTATGTACCTTGCTCTTCATCCTTTAAGCATACAGCTAAGTACAATGACATTTATTTATTTTCAGTTATAATACATAGATCCATATAGCAAAATTTCGAGTGCCTGTCCCTGTGTCTGAATAGATACTACTGAGGGAATCCTGCACATGAACAAAGCATCAAGCTCATAACTCAGCTGAAACCAGCCACAACAAAAATACTATTTTACTGCATAGCACTTCTCTTCCCAGGATATCTCAGGTACCTATGAGAAAAAACAAGACAAAACAACAAAACTCCTGCCCCCTTTCCAAACCAAAATCACCACTAGTCACAAGAAAAAAAAAAACCAAAACAGCAAAAGCCTCATCATACACAAACCACAGTTTGGAGGAAGACTGTAAAATTTCAAGTTGGTTTTAACAGCAATTAAAAACAATTAAGCTTAGTTTAAGTGTTATGGAAGCATTGTGGAAGCAACAGGTACAAATACAGAAAAATGAAAGAATGAAAAAATGAAAAATGCAAGAAGCTTTTTGCAAGCAAAGCACTGAATGAAAAATCCCACAGCTGTATATGCCTATCAATAAATTTCATTATCTTCATTTCTTTTAGTGAATTTTAGGATTACAGTTGAAATTAAAGCCACGGGCAATAATCAATTAGAACCATCGTCAAAGATTTTTAATAGGCAATCATCACATAATTTTAGGATAATTTTCAATTTAAAAAAAATTCAACAAATCAATAGGAAATATTTTTCCTACTCAAAATCAAAACAGTTAATTTAAACTGTAGATAAACTACCGAAAATACCTTTTGAAATCTTTCCAATTTTTGTCTTTTTTTAAAAAAACCTTAAATCTTCTTAGAAGTTGTTACAAGCCTGCCTGTGGCTATTGGCAATTTCAAGTGATTTCCTGTAGATCTGCATGCAGAAGCACATAGGCTGTAACACTATAAACACAGAAAATGGCCTACTTCTGTAAAGAGACTTACCCTGAAGAAATAATTAAGGGAAAAGACATTCAGGTGTCCTTTGTTCTCTATATCAAGCAGTTTGAAAATATATTGCAGAGCTGCAGGCTCCTTTCTGTTTTCTAATGCAAGCACAAAGTCCAGGTAGGTTTTATAGTCCTAGAAGTAGATACAATCATGTTTATTATAGTCTTCTTTCTAAATTGATTTTGCAAGCAGGAACTCTATAATTGGCAGCTATTTCATTGTAGGGGATCAGTTTATTTTCTGAAAAAGACAACATGAAATAGAAAATGGCTGCTACTACTAATGTGCATGGAAAAGTTACTTTTTAATGACTGCTCATAATGGAAAATCCTGCCATTTTAGAGGAAAAATAGCATTCCAAGCATAAATCCAAATGAAACATGCCATATATATGCTTTTAAACAATGTTTAATATATCTTAAAACTGCTGGACATACCCAACTAGTGAAGAAAAGACATGTTTTCATTATCATAAATTAAATGTCTAGTGGCAGTAAGCCTACTGTTACTAAATAGTGAACTAAATGGCCAATTAAGTATATAGTCCTTAGACCAGTCAGTGGTTTGGCAAATTACGTGCTAGAAACATTAGTTAACATTCCAAATAAGCATCACACTTTTCTTTTTCATTAGTATGGATTCTTGGTTTTCCAGTCAAGACACAGTTGTGACAAGGACAGAAATCCCACAGTTCATTCTTATCAAGTTCAACAGAAGGAATGCAAAATCCTGCATCTGGGGAGGAATAACCCCATGTACCTGTAGAGTTGGGGGCTGACTAGAAAGCAGCTTTGCAACAGGCCTTTGCAGCAAAGACTGCTGACAGCACCCTCAGCTGCATCAGGAAACACTTTGGTGGCAAGGTGAGGAAGAAGGTGATCCTTCTCTACCCAGCATTGCTTACAGTGCATCCAGACCCTGGGTCCTGCTCTGATCTCCCCCATACAACAGAGATGAACCTACTGCTGCAAGTCCAGAACAGGACAACTAAGAGGATCCCTCATGACCTCAATGATCATGTGATTCTAACAAAAAAATTGCTCAGGTGGCAAAAGGGCTGTATAGTGAATTTATAACTTATCACTTTGCACTCCAGTCATCTGAATGCAGACAAGAATTGTGGCTGAACATTAAGTAAAACTTAAAAAAAATAGATGAAAGGTGTTACTTTAAATTAGTCATTAGAATTCTCATTTTTCACAGCTATGAAAAGCTTACAATGGAAAACACGGTTGTCTTCATGAAGAAGGTGACAGCTTAGCTAACTTGCACTAATTTGAAGTGTGCCACTTGTTTTTGGTTCTCTTTAAAGCATTACATTTAACTAAAAAGTATTGCTGCATCTATACATTATTTCAACATACACTTTTGTAATTGAATCTACAAGTGACCTTATCCTAGGATTCTCTGCTTTTCCAAACAAGCAATTTATTTTTAGGCCACATTGCAGTCACCTTGCTCTTAAGAAAATGAACTTTCTAATATGTTGCATGGTCATTTGTGTGCACAATGATAAACAGAAATTACTTTGCCTCAAGCTAGTCTTTTTTTTAAAGATACTGATTATTAGACATTTCTCAACTCAAAAAAAGCCAAAGATGTTATGCTGTGGACAAAGGGAAATTATGTAATTACCATTTCACCATCATAAGTTAAACATTCCTGAAAGACACGATCCAAAAATATGTTGGTCAGAGTCCCTGTTCCATATCGGGACAGCTCTTCTTTGCTGAGCATGCCATTGTGATCTTTATCAAGGTTTAAGTACTGACCTAGGACAGAGAGAAAAAAGCAAACATTGAAATGCTACATTTTCTAATTTCCCTATTAATGCAGTTAAGTGAGAATTTACTAGTTCCACAATAATATTCATAAAGCATCAGAAAGAAGCACAGAACATGGAGGGAGAGGAAGTGGGATTCCCATAATGAGGTGTTAGCAGTTCTAAGTTAATAGCTGTGGATACTGAGAGAGGAGCAGAGGGCTAAGAGCATATTGTTTAATACAAATGTACTGTAAGCATTAAAAAAGAGCTAAAAATGATGCAAAGGCATGAACAGAGCCAGAAGAGAATACTATAGAGGAATCTTGTACCTTGTGCAACAAGGCAACAGATTCTAAAACCACAATAAAGAGCAACAGCAGAGAACTGAAATTATAAAGTCAGGAAGATAAACTGAAAGAGTGAATACAGGACTTGAAAAGATGAGTTAGCAGGAGGATTTAACATGATAAAAGCAGAGGAAAAATAGCAGTAATAATGAGACTAAGTCAAACAAGAAAGAGGAGGAGAAAAGTGTTGACATATAAAGGAACCTACCATAAACTCTTAATGCAGAAGGAGCAGAAAACCAATTTGTTTCCTGACTTTCTTTAGAAAGTTCTTCATCCCTTAACTAAGTGAAACATAAAATTAGAATTCAGAAAGAGTAAATTAAAATATAACAGTATATGTTAGAGACCTTTACCTCCAGTAAATCATCCAGGAAGCTGCAAGCTAAAATATCCTGTATCTTTATCTTCCCTGCAGCAAGAAAAGGAAAATACATTTTAACAGTTGCTCAGTCAATATATCCATTTGACTATTCTCATTTAGGTGGTTCTACTTAAGAAAGAAGTATTTGGAGCAGAAAAAAATGTCCTTTTAAAAAACAAAAGCTAAACAAAACCCACATCTAACATCAAGGATAAGGCTCTAATTTCAGAGATAAAATAAAATACCTTTTAAAACTACTGGAAAAACCTAGCCTAATATTGGCAGGAGCTATCCTGAAACCTTAAATGCCAGAAAACTAGATTAAAATACATGTGGGTGTTCAATATCAACTCAAAATGCAAAATAAAAATGCAAAGAAAGTATGCTTAAAACATTTGATGAAATAATAGTCTCCTAAGTGACATGATATTCTTACATCTCCAAAACTGTGACACAAAGCTAAGGTAGCAGAATGCACTTCTGCTGGTGCAGCTCTGACTGGTGCACAGACTCTGTGCTAGCAGCTGTACAAAATAATGGCATTGTAACTTCCCTCCCACCCTTCTCCAAACGTTTGTAATTACCTCTGTCAGAGGCTGCTGCCCACACAATTCTGACCTTTACAAGGGGCACAGCTGGACCTTGGAAACACCTGCAGTTTGTGACTTAAATCGAGGGCATTCAAGGGAGCTACGCTTGTTACAAGCATTATCAGACCTAACTGCAGACCTTTTCTGGCAGGTCTACATGGTGCACACAGATTCAATCACAGGAAAAGCACATCACTCTGACCATTCCTGAGCATTTCCACAGCTCTGTGGATGTTCTGACAAGCAGTTGTGTTGTTGGTTGCTTTGTCTTCTATTCACCCTAACCATTTACAAATTTAGCTACTGCTAATGGCTCATTATGAAACAATATCTTATAACTCTACAGTACCTCAACTGATAGGGATCTCACAGAAATTCATTAGCTGTAAAAGCAGATTGTTAGACCCACAATAGAGTCATGGTCTTCAGTGGAGATTAATTTCAATGTTGAACCAAAGCCTACCAGGACAACTACACATTGCTTTGAAAACACAAGTAGCTTCAGTGGAAACCTTTTAAGAGACATACCTGTTCTGAGAGGATCCAGAAAGAAGAAGAACTTCCTAACTGCTGTGCAGACATAAAAGGAGTAAAAAGACTTTTCTAAGCCATCCAGTTGTGGTAAAGTAGGGATGAGTTCCAAAATATAGTTTTCTAAATCCTGCAGAATTAAGAAAGAAATCAAGCATTAATTACTAATGTTCCATGTTTGCTGTATTCCTCCCTGGCTTTCAAGTGCATTTTGTCAAAAATACAGTCCTGGAACAAAGTGGAAAAGAGCATGAAAACAGGCAAAAAAGCTTCTGTCTCTGTGCAAGAAATCCCAGATCATATACATGCACATGTGAGTCTAGGACTGAAACAGAATTTAACAAAGTTCATGATATTTATATGTAAATATAAATGTATTCAACTGCAACTTTTTCAAATATCAGGAGCATAACTCCTGATTGGATTATTCAATTTCTAAATATTTTTTAATAAATCTTTTTTTTTTTTTTAAGTTGAGTGGTAACTAGGACATTTTATTTTATAATATTAGCTCCTTTTAGAACAGGAGAAAAATCACTGAAGAATAATTTGTGATTTTTACCATATCCTGCTAAATCTAGTAAAGTGCTAATGACATTAAATCTTTGTAGATACAATACTTTTTTTCAGAAAATTACCCTTAAGCCTAAACGGCTAGCATTCTCACCACCACATCTCTTGAATAAAAAAATTGCAATTTATCCAAACAAATGTACCCACACCAAATCTATGTTATGATACAAGCTTTTACAAGACAAGACTAGAAAAAAATGGGATTTTTTCTGATGCTCTGTCATTTGTTAAAGAGAGACATTAAGTTAATCAAGAATTTACTTACTGATTCTCTGAGGTAGCCTTGTCCTGCCACATCATATAAACTGAGACCTATTCTTGTCTGATGAAGCCATACTGTGAAACAGAAAACAGAATCACAATGCAAGAAACCTATGGGGCTTTTGAGTTCTTGCCAAAATTTGAAGTTATCCTAGAAGCTGCAAGGCACAGTTGGATTTTAAGTGTCTCTTCCCATTTTTCTGAGCTTTAAGCAAAGCCATGTCATGTTTTGTTTTGTTTCAGTCCCTGAATTTGTAAATCACTTGCAATACACTATAAATATACACTTCATAAATATATGCTATTTATAATAGAAATAAACACCATTGCCATGACTGCTTTATAATAACTAGATGTGAAAAATGGCTGGGCAGACACCCCATTTTATTTGGTGCACCATAGAATGGCTAGGATTAGAAGCAACTTTAAAGATCACCTAGTTCCAACCTCCCCCCACCAGAGGCAGGGATCAGATTTCTGAGAGCCCCATCCAACCTGGCCTTGAGCATTTCCAGGGATGGTGCATCCACAGCTTCTCTGGACAATCTGTTCCAGTGCCTCCCCACCCTCTGAGTAAAGTGTTCCTTCCCAGCATCTACTCTAAATGTCTCCTCTTTTAATGTAAAGCTGTTTCCCCTTGTCCTATTACTATCTGCCTGGGTAAGAAGTCACTCTCTCTCTATTTTACATGCTCCCTTTTAAGTACTGAAAATCCATAATGAGGGCTCTCCTAGAACCTTCTCTGCTCCAGACTGGACAACCCCAGCTCTCTCAGCTTGTGGTCATAGGAGAGGCTCACATCTTTCCTGTGCTGCCTCCAGGTGGGGTCTCAGGAGTCTCAGAGCAGAGGGGAGAATCACCCCCCTTGACCTGCTGGCCACATTCCTTCTGATGCAGCCCGGGCTGCAAGCACACCCAGTGGGCTACATGGAATCATGTGGACTCCTCCTCTCTCACTGACTTGGAAACATGTAGCAGTGCATTTTCACTGCATTCAACAGCTGCACAGTGTCATATACAGAGTGCTACAGCCCCTTGTACAGCACCAGACACTGCAGGTACAGCCAAAGGTCAGGCCCTCGCTTCTGAGTTACGAGATGAGAATTAGAATCACACAAGCATCTATCTTTGTAATGAAAAGGCACATTAATTGGGCAATCTACAGGACAATGTGCTTGAGGCCACTGTTAAAGCACTGTAACAATGATGGAATATAGATTAGATTAATAAAAACTATTATTCACACACTCAACATTAAATTTAACTCCCATTTTCTGAAGAAACAGTTCAAAAGTTCCTCTTATGTGATATAAGCTGTCCTTCATAACATTCACTTTTTGAGGTAAGTTTTCTCATGGTGGGCTAAGTGTCACTCAGATGGCAGAGGTTATACAGTGAGGCTGTTTTGTTGCTGGCTTAAGTTTAAAGGTAAATGCATCACACATGAACTGATTTGGTGATGGTGGATTTTTTAATTATTATTTTGTCTATTTGCTTAGAAAAAAGGCATCCTCCTAAATACACAAGACTCAAAACTTCTGGGTGAAACAAAGCTCTGAATAATCTCTGTTGTGTCCATGTGGGTGGGCCTTTTTGAAATGCAAACAATTCTAACAGACTTTGCCACAAGTCTCCTATCCTGCAGCTTTTGGTTTGTGGCTGGAAATGAGTCTACTACTCATGTCTTGCATACTGCACACACCTGCCTATTATGCTTCCTGCTCAACACACTTCTCATCCCTTGCACCACAAGATTAACTTAAGCAGGCTGAGAGAAAGGTGCTGCTCTCCTCTCCCGAAGGCTTTAGCATATCTAAGAACACAGTAGCCAGGGTAAATGATAATGAGACAATCTTCCTTTCTGCTAGCCAGCCTAGTGTGTTTAAACAACATCTAATACTTTTTTTTTTTAAAAGGCATTTTTCAGCCCAAATGGCTATTTGTAATAAAAAAGAGCTGAAAATATGGTGACAAGCACAGAAACACACAGATATATTTGACAAACAGTGAGCAAACACAGACAGCACCACTCTATAGAAGGACAAACAGCAAACAAAGCTATCTGCCTGATCACAGTGGTTAAGATCACACCTGTGATGGAACTGTAGCACGTCACAGTATAGCCTGAATAGAGGGAATCAGAATGATAACATATATAAACATATACATCAAGTATATCTGTGGCTGGGGAGAGGTAGATTTCAGAGGTATGATGGACTCACATCTTCTAGTAACAAGAAAAAAAACCCAAGCCTCAAGAAAAACAGCATTCACAGTTAAGGACAGATCTCACTGCTGTTTGAGGGGAACATCAAGCAACTAATAAAGGTGAAAATAGCCTTTAAATGAAACAACTCCTAACACAGAAGCAGCATCCACTAACCTTTTCGCATGACATAATTGAAAAACTGCATGATAGATATTCTTCCATAAGGATCATTATGGAGTAATTTAGCAAAGATCTTCGCCGTAAAGAATTGCCTGTAAAACATAAACACAAAGCTACTTATGCATCTGATTACACTGCACTGACAGATCCAGTTACAGTATTTGAAATTCACAGATCCTGTAAAATAATGTTTTAACACAGAACATGTTAATATGCTACATTACATTCATCAGGTGGGATCCTACCAAGTAACAACAGTAAACTCAATAAAAAGCAGCCACCTTTTCTGCTCGTAAGACTCTTCAGTGATGTAGAACTTCTGACACTTTTATTCATTTTCTCTTTAAAAGAAACTGCTGGTACTGACAAATAATTTGCTTCTGCCCAAAGCTCAATCACAAAGCTATGTGCACAACAGCCATCTCCAACAGGAGCATAAAGAAGGACCATTCACTGCATGCTGTGCACATCTGGTAGGAAATCCTGCATCAGAAGATATTAGAGAAGGTTGGGCAATATCACTGGAGACGTGATTTCCAGTTCATTTACATAATGTGTTTGCTGACATCTAAAAATGTTCATGCTGATAAAAATTTTTTCTTCAAAAGGATACACTGTTATTCTTTTAGGCACCTCTATTACAAGTCACCTCAGAGACAGAGATTACACCTTTGCAAGGACATAAAGTAACCACTTCAGTAACCACATGGATATGATTTTTTTGTCACCATTAAACTGCTCCCATCTGTTTTAGCAACTGAAAGTTACAGTACCACTCAGGTTCAGTCAAAATGAGTACATACAAGAGAAGAAAGCCTTACTTGCATTTTGGTCCAGCTTTTTCACCAACTTTCAAGAAGTTCTCATAATTAATCATTGCTTCTTCCCCAATCATTGGTGATGTCTGATGTTTGTCCAGTAGAAACCATAGATTCTTAAAAGGCATTTATATTTGGTTAAGAAGATATCTCTTTAGAGACTTTAGATACAATGTTTAAGAAACTCAGCAAAAATGTGGCTTGATGCAAGGTTCTCTCAGTTAATCAGGACACGTGGTCAGTTCAGCCAGAAAAGTGAGTGTGTGCTACTTCCACTCCCTTAAATGCTGCTAAGCACATGCACACTCCCTCACTAGCATTTCTAGAGTCACACCCCTTTTGTCTTTGCAGTGCAAGAAAATCAATCATCTTAGGAGTCTCTCTCTGATACATAAACAGAACTTATTTCATCGTCTGGGCCCACCAGGGAAATCATTGCAGCATGTTGGAAACCCAGAAGCCATCAATTTAATCCTCACATACATCATGAGGAAGCTCCACACTGGCATTACCAGCCCAAGGCAGGGCAGCATTTCAGCTTTACCAAGCACTGTGTGCCCAAACACAAAGCATCTTACCCCAAGATTCTGTGGGCAGACAGGAGAGCATTAAACTGTCAGGAGATAATCTAAATCTATTCAGAAGCCATTACAAGACATACAGAATTTATCTTCTTACCTGCAGCTCTTCATTATCCAACAGTTCTCTACTTTTTCTTTGCAGAAAGACAGCTCTAGATTCTTCTCTTAATTTCTGAAGCAAGACTTCATCTTCAGCTGGCAGCTGGAAACATTGTGGCATTTTCATTATCTGAACAGTACCATTCAAAAACTACGCATTGAGCAAGTACTCTTAGGTGGTCTTGACTCACACACTCTGACAGAAGTTGTTTACTTGCCAGAAAATAGCCAGTCCACCAAACTTGCTTCTGCTACACAGGATATCACTTGTACACTGTCTCAAACCATTTTAGTAATGAAGCACTTACTCAAAGCAGGACATCTTTAGCAGGACAGACAGAGAAGTACCTCATACCTGGTAACCCATCAAGTAAGCACTTTCCCATGGTTGCTAGATATGAGGGCCCACACACAGAAGACATTTACTGTTGTGTTTTACTCAGGAGAAGCAGCACAATGTATTTTGTGGTAGACCTGACTCTCCAAAGTGTGAATGTCTACTAGACTTGTTTTGGGCAACAAACAAGATGAAAGAACACCTAGTGTTAAAGTTCTGCCAATATTTACGTGCCAAACCGTACAGCACCACTGAAACTTGGGAGTATCCATCAACTGAAACATAGGTACTTGAGAACTTAATTGGCAGAAACATGAGACCCTAAGGAATATGTGACCATGAGAGGTTTGGCAGCAGCTGAGTGGCCAAATTGATGAATGCCAGCAATACCAAGATATTGATATGTGCTCCTGCCCCAATCTGATTCATCTCACAACTAGCTGGACCAAGCATTTCTGATGGATGATACAATAGATCCATCTCTAGTCTGCAAGACCAATGACCCACCATACTCATGAGGCAGCATCCCACCATGCCTAAACAGAAACCAGAAGACACATATGTGCAACATCTGTACGTCAAAATTTAGTTACAAGATTAAGTGCCTCTGAAAGAGAACTTCCTATCTTTACCAAGCAGCCTGATTAGCAAAACATTTCACTGACTCTGAGAAGATTCTTAGTAATTATTTAAAACTGCTGAAATTCACGATTGTGCGAAACAAAAAATTAGACTAAGCAATTCACATCACTCAGGTTTCAATCTACTTTAGCTTCTGAAGCTGCAGGGTCCCCATGAGTGAGCGGAACTTTTTTTATAACATAGAATAGCCTCTTAAAAGTTTATCTGGATACTTCACTTACCCTGTAGTAAAATCGTGGTATGTTTGCATATGATACATTGTCACTTTTTTTCCCTCCTTTCCATTCCATGTAATATTTTGTGAACAATTCCATTTCTTCATCCTTTAGCTCTTGTTCACTCTTTTTGGCTGATTGACACAGAAAAGAATGTTCACACTGTACTCCAAACAGAGTTCTAACATAACAATAGGCTTGGAAAATAGAGTTAACACTGGGGCTTACCCAGTTGTGCT
Organism: Thryothorus ludovicianus; assembly: GCA_013397245.1. NCBI lineage: Eukaryota > Metazoa > Chordata > Aves > Passeriformes > Certhiidae > Thryothorus > Thryothorus ludovicianus. Next base: position 129,596 of record VZTB01016193.1, on the reverse strand, counting down.
GCTTAGTAACACAGATATGAGGTGGAAATGAGTGGAGCACAGACCAATCACATAAATTACATAAGAGCACGCCCCATAAGTATTTCGAGTATGTACACAGCACCCCTGTCAATGACCGCACACACCCGGTTCGCTGCAAGGAACGCAGTCGTAGCAGCGGCATGAGGATGCCCGACAGAGCAGCAGCGCTGCCGCTTCAGCGGCGGCACGGTTCGAGGCCGCAGCCCCAAACCCGGCACAGCGCTGCGCTCACGGCTCCGCACCGCTCCCCGCCCTGCGGAGCTGGCTTCTCCGCAGGGCCCCTGCGGCGGCCCGGACACGGCGGCACCTGAGCGGCCGCCGCT
>VZTB01016193.1:87128-128833 GCA_013397245.1 Thryothorus ludovicianus | reverse complement strand
TTTCTCAAAAGCTGGGGCTTCTGCGGTACGGCCGGACCGGGTCCGCGGCGCACCGAGTGAGGGACGCTGGACCCTGCGGGGTCCCCTCGTGAGGCGGACCAGCCTGCGGACCTCCCGGTATTTACCTGCATAATTTAACATGTACCGGGATTTCAGTTTAATCACCGCCCGCGGTGTTGTTCTGCCTCTTTGGCAGCTGCGTTACCAACGATTTGGGCTTGGGAAAACAAGCTAAACGGAAGTTTGTCACCAGGTGAAAAATGTAAGGGAAGCAAAGTAAGAACCCTGTCCTGAACCCTAAGGGACTGCCTGAAGAATCAGGATTGAGATTTCTCTCCTGAAATCGTCGAGCTACCTTGCGTTTCGTGTTTGCTAACGTGCAGATGTAAACGTCACAGGAAACTATGAAGAAGGTCACGATGTTGTGGTGTTGTTTTTATTTTTAGGAAATCTCCTGACTTAACTTGGATGAAGGCAGGAAGAAAACCCCTCTGCTTTCTGTGTAGCTGCATCAGTGTTGTTCTGCGTACAACATAGTACACATCATTGCAGTAGCCAACACACAAGGATCATAATATGCAAAATTTCTTCTCTGGAAAGAAAGAGACTCTAATTTTGGATGATTGTCCTTGCAGTCTAAGAGATTGGTTTTTGTGAAAAAAGATTTTATCATTTTTTTGTGTCTGTAAGAGACAAAAAAGGCTCACAGAAAAAGTATTTGGAGACAGAAGCTTATACAGCTTGACAGCCCTTGGGCTTTTAGTAATAAACATTCCTATGCAAGCTGTATTTTTTTATTTTATAGCTTCATCAGATACAGTGAGCTAATAGTGACATCATTTTGTCTTGTGATGGCACTCTTTTCTCCAACTAGTCAGCAAGGTTTTCAGGCTTTGCTGTGGAAATGTCACACGTTCTGGCCTGTTTCAAGATGCCGACAGCTGTTTGCTGCCTCTTTCAGCGTCCCTAATAGGGAAAAAATTAACTGTTTCAGTTTTATGACATCTTCCAGCTCTGCATTACCAGTGGACCCCAAAGAAACTGATGGCTTACCTACCAAGAAAAGGTCTGAAGTTGATTGCAAAGAAGAAAAAGGATGGGATGAGGAGACTAAAGAAATACTTGAAGGGAAATTCCGCTTTTCTTCCTCTGTTGGAGCTGCAAAGAAATGGTCAATGAGTCATGTTCAGTTAAGGAATAAGTTTAGCAATGTACAACCTCCAGAAAAACCTTTGCAGGCTGAAGAATGGAACAAACTAAGGGAAGATTTCCAATTACCTGAAATATTTGAAGAGGTGATGCTGAACAGTATGATCAGGTGCAACAGCCCCATTGATGTGGCCAAGTCCTTGCTGACCCACCTGGCAAAGCGTAATGGTGACATTGCCTACAAAGTGTTGGTCAAATACCTGACACTGTGTGTCCAGCAGGGACAGGTGTCAGAAATCCGTGATATGTATGACATAATGAAAGCCAGGTTTAAGGTTTTAGAAAGTGGGGCTTACAACCTTCTCATCAAGGGGTTTTGCAATTCAGATCAATGGAGAATGGCCTTGACTCTTTTGGAAGAAATCAAAATGAGTATGATTCCCTCACGGACGTGCTACGAGTCTTGTATCAAAGCAGCCAACCGTCACCAAGAGATGAAACTCGCCTTTGAACTGTACAATGAAATGTTGGCTAAAGATGTGGTCCCAACCTTGGATGTCCTGCAGTCGTTTTTTGACTTCAGCAGGGGTATGAAAGGTGCTGAGTTACAAAAAGAGCTCTTTGGTATTCTCTTATATTTGAGAGAGAACCAACTATACCCACACAAAACATTTATGCGGAGTATAAAGCTATGGTTTGAAAGGTAAATCAAGTTTCAATAGCAAGATGCAGTTAATGAGGAGGAGGAGTTCAGATTATTCCACAGATCAACTCTGAGACCCCTCAACATCTCATTTTGGTTTTTGCTTCTCCACAGGAGACATGGTGTCATGAAAAGATGCATTTTATTTTTGCCCATAAATTATTGAGAAAGTTTAAAACTTTTACTGATTTCACCTTTTCTTTTATCTGTTAAATATTACTCCTTGGTACAAAAAGTAGGAAATTGTATTAGGTCATGGCAATTCAAAATAGCTGCCTTCATCTCTTTCTGGGGTGCTAGATAAGGAATATTGACAGGTGTATGAGGGCTTTTCCTGTAATTTATTGGAGTGTAGATGTAGTAAGCTAGTTGAAAGTTAGTTTCTTTCTTTAAAGGGAAGAGGCAGCAAATTCCACTAGGTAAAGACTAAATGTCTTGACTTTGTTCCTCTCCTAGTATTCTATACAGTGTTAACAGGAGGCTCTATGTTTTAGCCCAGTATTTAGCTGCTCACACAGTTTGTTGCCGTGAGTAGTGATTGTCAGACTCTGCAGATCACAACTAGTTACAGTGCACATGCACAATGGAGTGCACCTGAGCCCATCCCATATTTGTCATGAGGTTGGATGTGATTTTTTTTCCTGTGATTTGTTTTCTGTTGGCTTTGATTTATGTGAGCTACAGAGCCATTTTCCAAGTTAGTCTTCCTGGATGGAAAATGGCAGTAGGAATGCACTCCCATTATTGGAATGGCTTATGAATGTGTAGGGCAGTAACTTAAAAGTTGTCAGTACACTGGTTGGTTGTGTGGCTCTTAAGATTTTGGGCCAGCATAAACTGCTGAGGTTGATGATGTCCTTTACATATTGTTAAATGCTGGTTCTTTATACAAAATTTCCAAGTGTTACTAAATTAGTATGAATTTTTTATATAATTCCTTTGCAGGGTAGATGATTGGGTTTTTTTTACTTCTAAATGTTGACCAAAGTATAATTATTCTGACATGTAATTCAGATATTGTGAAATAAGAACCTAATGTTTTTATTTCTCTTTCTCTCTGTACACATATTAGTATACCAGGAGGGAACTGGAGAGGACACCTGACCAACATTAAAGACAGGTAAATGCAACATTCTGTGTATAAGTGATGTGTTGTCATGATTAGTGTGTATTGAACTATTACTTCAAAAATATAAAACAATTGCTTCGCTTACATACAGAAGTATTTCAATCCTTGAGAATATGAACCTTTGTTGTGGCATATGATTTCACAAACTCCAGTTTCCAACTCATTCTTGTACATTAAACAAGACCCAACATGCACATTTGGAAAAGAGTTTCGCTTAGCAGAGCCAAGGCAGGGAAACACAGTAAAAAATAAGAGGTGCCATTTTACTGTGTGACTTATTTGTCTCCTGTTTAGGATTTAAAGACTTTCATTTTTGTTGGCTTTATAATACTGTTATATAACAGGATCTATAGCAGAGCAGCTTTGGTGTGTAGAAAGTGTTATCTTCTGGAAAATCAATACTGTTTGCACACTACAGTTGATTTGTACAGGTGAAAGGTTTCTCCCTATCTCATTTTCAGTGAAGACAAAATGGTTCTTAGGTTTTCATAGGTATATTTGGGGGTGTTTGTATCACAGTGCAGTTTTCCTAATGCCTGTAAACTGCTATTTAAAATGTTATTCTGTTTGAAACCTTGGTTTATGCTTATGTAGCAATTTGGCAATTCTAAATTTAGTAATTATGAGAGTGTCTCCAATGGATTAAAGGGGTTTTAGGTGGTTTATAAAAATATTCCATATTGCATACTGTGAAGTAAAAGTACATGTAGAAACCACAGTTTCTGAAGCCCTTGAAAAAACAGCATAGCTCACTCTTTTAAGAGTTCTTTGCTATAAAATAGATTATTATTGTTATGTAAAAGTGTGTGTACTGTACTCCGTTGCAATAATTTATCATATTTTAGACAATCTTTTCCAGCCTTTAAGAGTTTTAAAATTCTAAAGTCAGTTGTCTTGACTGAGAACTGTTTTCTGTCTTACTGTCTTGTAAACAGTTAAAGACTTTGAGAGCTAAACTAACTTAGATCACCTCCCATTTTATCATGGATTAAGAATTTGTAAACAAAATGGTGACAAATGGTTCCATGGTAGTTATTTTGTTAGAACTGTAAGAACACTTTATTTTGAACTAAACAAGTTTGAGGTAGCCTACTTGGATAAGTATTTGAATAAAATTAAAATGCTTTCAAGAAAAAAATTAGAATATAAGAGCTAGTGACTTTAGTAGACTTTGTATGCATCACAGAAAAAGTACAGCTAATTTTCTGATGATTGTACTGTGTTGAGGTTCTTTTAAAGAATTGTGCTCATATACAGACACTTTAAAAGTTAGTAACATTTAAGGAATTTCTTATTTGAAAGCCTTTTTCCTTTTATTTTCTTGTTTCACTATAATTGCAGTGGCCAATGCCCAGTTTGCCACCATCAGCTGGAGGACAGTAACCTCACAGAAGAGGAGTACAGGAATCTCAGCGAGAGAATAATAAAGGATGTGATACATGGAACTGACACTTTTAGAAAGACCAGTCCAAAGGTAGGTCTTGTACACTGTCAGGCTCATTGGCTGGAAGGGTAATATACAAGTAATATTCAGGCACTTTGAGAACACCAGAAATTTTTTTCTTTGCTTTAAACATTGGTAAGTCGTTAGATAGGCCATGAGGTATCCTGTGTGTCTTTTTCAGCTATGTTTATAATTTGCATCTAAATCTCAACATCTTTCGTAATTTATTTGTTCTTGTATTTTCAACCAGCTGTTAATGGATGCTGAAATAATTAAAATGTAGGGGGTTTTTACATTAAAAAATTAAAATATTTTAATCCTCCGAAAGCTAAATTTTTAATATGGAATAAAACAGTGAATAGAACAGAATAAGACATCTTGAGCTTGCAGAAAACTAAAAGAACTGTTATAGTTTTGTTCTGTCACTTTTTACAACCCACCAACCTATCAACTACTTCTCAGTTTTAAAGATGCACTTTCTTATTTATAATTACAGTATACATTAGGAGTATTGAGCTTTTCAAAGGTCATGGTAAACATCTGAGAGGATGCCATTTCAGACACTACAGGATATTGCAGTTCTATGACTTCAGTGAAGCTTTTGACCCTGCTTCCCACAGCATTCTCCTGGGGAAGCTGGTGGCCCATGGCTTGGACAGGTGTGCTCTCCCCGGGTGAAAATCTGTCTGGATGTTTGGGGCCAGAGAGTGGTGAAGGAGCTGCACCCAGCTGGCAGCTGATCCTCAGGGCCAGTCCTGTTTAACACCTTTGCTGATGATCTGCATGAACGGGATCGAATGCACCCTCAGCAAGTTCCCAGAAAACACCAGGTTGGGTGGCAGTGTTTATGAGCTGGAAGGCAGAAAGGCTCTGCAGATGGATCTGGATAGACTGGATCCATGGGTCAAGGCTAACTTTGTGAGGTTCAACAAGGCAAAATGTCAGGTCCTGGGCTTTTGTCACAATAACCCCAGGAAGTGCTACAGGCTGGGACAAAGTGGCTGGAAAGCTGCCCAGCAGAAAAGGACCTGGAGGTGCTGCTTGTCAGCAGCTGGACATGATGCAGTGTGTGCCCAGGTGGCCAAGAATGCCAATGACATCCTGGCCTGTATCAGCAATAGTGGGGCCAGCAGGACCAGGGCAGGGATTGTCCTGCTGTACTCAGCGCTGGGGAGGCCACATCTCTGATCCTGCATCCAGTCCTGGGTCCCTCACCATGGGAAGGACATTGTGAGGGACAATTGTGCTGGTCAAAGGTCTGGAGAGTAAATCATAGGAGGAGCAACTGAGGGAGCTGGGGTTGTTCAGGCCAGAGAAAGTCAGGGGAGACCTTACTGGTCTCTACAAGTACCTGAAAGGAGGCTGCAGCCAGGTGGGAGTTTGTCTCCCAGGCAGCTGGGCAAGAGGATGTGATGTCAAATTGTGCCACCAGAGGTTGAACTTGGACGTGGTGAAGAACTTACTGACTGCAAGGGTGGTAAAACATATAATGGGTTGCCCAGGTGGTAGAGTCACCATCCCTGGAGGTGTTCTAGAAACAACTGGGTGGGGTAGTGCTATGGCCTAGTTGACAAGGTAGTGATCAGTCACAGGTTGGACTCAATGATTTTGGGGGTTTTTTCCAACCGTAATGATTCTATGATTCTATTTCTGACGCATTTTGTGTGGGGATAACAGATTTGGTGGTAGTGATACGGAGCAAAGCTGAGCCCCACTAGATGGAGCCCACACCACATTTCAGGGCAGGTTTGCTTTATCTTTGAGTATTGATTGGGGGTTTGCTGCAGCTGGCACCTCAGTTCTTCACCAGCTTTGAAAATATAGAAGGGGTCACCAGGTTTCTTCTTCAGGCTTTCTGCAGGCACAGGCATTAAACATGGTTATCAGTTACTGAAACTTGGAACAGTCTCGAGGTGTTTGTAATTCATGCAGCCTATCGTGCAGACATCTCATTTCCACACAGATTTTATTTTCAGTTCAGGACTTTTGATCTGATCTATCTGTGAATTGTACAAGAGAACAGTATTCTCCTTAAAAATGTAGCAATAATTTTAAGTATTTAATAAGTACTGGTGTTCTGTAATATCATAAAATAAACAAAATACTGTGTTTTATTGAATGCCATATGGCTTGAAAATTTCAAATGTGTCAAGTATGCAGGGCTAGATTGGCAGTACCAGTTGAAGGTGGAGAGATTTAGGAAGGCAGTTCTGGGTAACAGGACCTTCACATACAATCTGAAGTGTAGTAGAAATTGTATTCCTCCTTTGTGAGAGCCTGATTGATTAAATGAATACAATCTAATGAAACAAAGACTCAATACACTATATTAAATTTTGATGTTGGTAGATTCTGTTAGTCTGTGTAATAGCTGAAATTCCATCATTTATCACTCCGGGACCACCTACTTATTAGTTTCAAGTTGATCTCATTCCAGTTCTGTATCAGCAGGCAGTCCCTGAATGGAGATGAGCTTGGTCTTTACTGTTGTTTGTACAGCTTAAAGTCTGCTTCCTCAGGGAATTTTGAGCATGGATGGGGGGGGGTAGTGGCAAAACAGTGTCATGATGCATCACATGTTTCCAGAAATAAATTTGGGACTTTTTAGTTGCCTTTGTGCTATGAAAGCAGATATGTGCTGATGAAAATATGCTGCCCATTTTAGGTATGTCAGACTGTGTGACTTCTTCTGCAGCCAGGGGCTTCCAGAGGGGGAACTAGGTGATGAGGCTGAAATAAGGATGTAAGCAAATACATCTGAGAAGGTGGGGGAGAATTTAATTTTCCAGTCAGTCACTTTTTTTGTGGTGGCTGTAATTCAAATAGGAAACTTTATCTTTGTATTCCTTGTTTTCTCCTAACTAGTTTTCTTTAGTGCATCTGTATTTCCTGCAAAGAAATGATTAATCAGGGAAACAGTTTGAGTTGTTTTGAGCTCGACATATTTTTTTCCCAACAATGTTTCAAATGGAATATATAAATGCATTTGGAATCTCCTTTTTTCCTCACCAAGGAATAGTCTTTTGTCTTACTTTTGCAACAGCATCGTTGCTTTATTTTATTTCCATCATTTAACAATAAATTTAATCAGAGTACAAAATGAGGAGCAAAGACTTGGTTTGTTGAGGATCCCCCAAAAGTAGTTTGTTGTGCTGTGATTCAAAAAAAAAAATTAATCGTTTTTGTAAGTAGTTTTAGGAAAGAAAATCAAGCAACTTAGGTTTGTACATCAGAATGGTAGTGAACGCTGTTTACAAATATGTTGAAAAGATGGCTTGCATGAACTATAAAACTGATTATTTGTGATAAGGAAATGTTACACATTAAAGACAGGCATCAATTCAGATCCTTATGCATAGCTTCTGGAAGGTCTATTAGGATGTCATATGATGATCTAATTCAGTGATCTGTAACCTTGAAGGCTGCCATAGAAAGGAAACAGTTATAATAAGAGTGTCATCTTTCGTACCAAATTTCTACATAATATTTTCTGTCAGATGCTTATTTACTCTGGCTGCATTTAATTGGGAGCTAGCTATGCCATTGAGACTGAGAGGATATAATTGGTATGCTGAGAGGCAGAATCAACTTTTGCTGTGATGACTTTCACGTTGCAGCTGCTCCTGGGACTTTACACAAATGCTGTAATTTCATTCCCTTTGTGACTCCTACGTATCTCTGGTAAGCCTGAAAGGGCTGTTGGGCAGTGGGAAGGAAGCTCATGGGAGACTGTCTGTGCTGTCAAGAAAGCAGGAAGAGATGGGTTTGTGGTCATGTGAATTCCCACACTAGATCTGGGCTAAGCAGGGATTTTACATTTTCTTCTTGAACACAGGGGGACAACAAAGAGGAAGTGGCCCATTCATCTCAGTGTTCTTTCGCAAGTGAACGAGGCAGTGCTATTTCCAAAGAACCTTGAACATAAAGTTCTAACTCTTACCTTTTAGATTGATATTTTTTTTTTTTTTTCTGTAAAGCTTCGGTTCTCCTTCTAACTCCATAGTTTGCTCCAAAGGCTTAGGTGACCCAGAGGGGGCTTTGGGTCTGTGTCAGTCCTGTTCTGAATGTGGCACAGTATGTGCCACAGCCCGGGGTAAGTGTGCCGTTTCCCTCCTCCTGTATTGCCGTGGATGCTAGCTGAGTCCTGTGCTGGCTGGGGCCAGGGGCATAGAAGGGGCAGCACCTGGCACCTGGCACATGCACACCACAGCACCTTCCTGTTCCTGACAGTGCCTCTGGAGGCTGCAGCCACAGCAGGTCCTGACTCGGGGCTTGTTTGTGAGCTCAGAGGCCAAACAGATTGAGTTCAATCCAGAGTACACAGAGATACCATACACAATACTGAGAAAAGCCATCCTGTTTAGAAGGGGATTTCCAAGCTTTGAAACTGTAGGGGAAATATTCAAACCCTTTGGGCATAGCAACAAAGAGATTTGAGTGCTCCACCAAGGCGCCTTAGAAAAAAAGAACTGGCTGGATTTCAATTGGACAGCTGAATTTTATTTCTCACACTTAACATTCATTCCTATGTTTTTCTTCTGATACCAAGGAACATTGCTGAAAACAAAACAACACCCATAAAATTCTATTTTATGAAACTGTTAAAAATGGAATGTTTTCACTTCTCTAAAATGCACCCTGTTTGATAATAGGAGTACTTACATTATAATTGAGTGCAGTATAATATTCTGTTAATCAGAATTTGCTCTTTCCTTTGTTTTGAGAATGTTGTCATTTAACAAGAGAGGAACCACTGCTTTTTCTGCTTTACAAAGCTTAAAGTATTGTGACTTCTTCTGGGGAAAATATATGTTAAATATTGTAATTTTGCAATTTGTAATTTAACTAGTGTCTTTCCACCATTCCTGAAGTGAGCAAAAACTTTACTGTTTAGGGGAATGACAAACAGCCTTTTCTGTAGCAATTTCAATATGTTTTAGTGTAGATTTTTTTAATTCTTATTTTTGAACTCTGTACATTGGCAGAAACATAACAGACTTTCTTGTATTTGTAAGTCCTCTGAATTTGCTCATGTAGCTCCTTTGTATTTGGATTACTTTGGGTTTTGACATTTAGATAGTAGATATTTTGGATGCTTCAAGAATATGACCAATGCCATGATTTTTATTTCTAGTTGCCAACATATTTCTCATTTAGACTTGAGAAGAAAAGTGTTCAAGAAATTTAATTTTTCTCTGATCTTAAACTTGTCATACACTTAAAACTGTTATAGACATTAAAATTATTTCAAAATACTCATGTGGATTACTCTCATTGTTCTTACCAAAGGACATGCTTGTTTAGCTATATTTTCTTTGTTTTGAAATGTTTATTGTTGTTACTGTGTTTAACAAGTATCTGTAAATATTAATAATGAATTCTTTCCCTCATTTTTGTTGTGGTTTTGAAGCTTGTAATCTGTATGTATACTGGTATGGGAAGAAAAAGGTATATTTCTGTACTATAAATCTATAAATGTATTTACAGAAGCTGAAATATTGTCTTAGCAAAAAGTACTAATTTCATATTTGTTACTGCTGCCTTTTCAAATAATTCTCACTGTGTAAACCAGGTTTTTGAAGTCTGAAGGTACATTATTTTAAAAAATCAAAAACTTTAAATGAATCATTTAAGGTAGCAAAACTGCCAAATTTGTTTTCTTGCTTGATTTTTCAAACAATAATTTCTATAGTTCTGGTTTTTTTTGCAATCAACCTCTCTTGCTTTGCTGTAGTATTCTGGGCAGAGAGTTACATTCCATAAAATGTCATTTCATAGTCAGTTAGCATAGTCAGGGTTACCTGTGGGAAAAGGTGATCCCAGTAGTCTCACCTGTTACCAGACTCATTCCATTTCCTGGCTGCATTTTCATGCCAGGAGAGTCATCTGTGTTGTAACCTCAGCAGGGGGACTGCTGCACACTAAAAACTGTTATATGGGCTGAGTTCATCCACTTGAGCCTTTCTCCACGTGCTGACAACATGTGTGCATGGGTAGGTGAGGGAACAAAGCCAGGAATGAATGGCTGAGGAAAGGGAGAAGGTGGAAACACTCCTTTCTGGGGCAGCACCAGTACATACCAGTATAAGGTGGTGGTGAAATAGTGCATGAGCCATCCAGCTGGTGGGGAATTAAAAAAATGCAACTCTGTGCTTTTGCCAAGATATGAATGGGCTTGAGCCACCCACACCCTAGTGATTAAACAATGAATTATTTTAAAACTCTTAAATTCTTTACATCAATATAAATTACAGCATGGCTTTGGTTATAGCTGGTTCTTTCTTTCAATTGATTTAGTCAGTGTGTATCCAGTGTGAGGAAAAGATTTTTTAGTAGAAGGTGCAGTGAATGATTTTTAAAGGTTGCATAGTTGGCATTTCCCTGTTTTCCCAGTAAGGCAGTGAATGAAATCAGGTGGGTTTTTTAAAATTCCCTTTTCTTTTATTCATAGTGTGAAACAGGATATCACTGGAGCTACTGTGAGTGCTGTGCAGTGCTTAGGGTGGGAAGTCCTGCAGTGAGGTAACAGCCCTGCTGTTTTGCAGCACTTCTCTGCAGAACCTGAGCCTTAAGGAGGGTCATGTCAAAAAGCAAAACAAAATGTGTTTTTAGTTCAGTTCCTTCAGTTTGAGTCATGTTTTTGAGTCCATAAGGGAAATGGACTTTTCCTTAAAATCTTTGTGAGATGAATCCAGTCAGAGCAAGTTAAAAATCAGTGTAAGGTTTGCTGTGTTTGTTTTGGTTCCTTACCTGCAGAGAGGAAGAGAGAGATGTGTTTTGTGGCTTGTTGGCTGATTGAAGGAATTCATCAGAAGTGCCCCTTGTCTTGCTGAGCAGGATGTTTCCATGTAAATGCTCCTTTGGCATACTCCACCTGTGGGGTGTGTGTAGATCACATGTTGCAGTCTCCATTTGGAAGGGTAAGCCTTTGTGGATAGCTTGCTTTTACTTGACTTAAACCAACCTGGCTCTTGGGGATGGTCCTGTGAAGGGCTGAGTTGCACTCAATGATCCTTGTGGGTCCTTTCCAACTCAGTGTGTTCTATGATTCTGTAACCTTTGTGTCGTCCTTGTAGTGCACTGATGGCCACCATGTCTGATTAGTTGTACCCTAACTGCAGCTCTGCTCTAATTCATTTACTGCTTAGAAAGAAAGCCTTTAATTTCTTCTAACAGTTAGCTAATGGGGGAGAGATATCTTCAGGGAACTGTGGATGAATCATCTGTTTACTACTGTGGCTAAAGTAAGAGCTGCATAAAATCTAGAGAAATCCTAATCCTTAAAAGATCAGCATTCTTTGAATTATCTACTTTCTCTCTTTGTAGTGGGTTGGTCTTAGTTGGACACCAGGTGCCCACCAAGCTGCTCTATCACTCCTCTAAACAGGACAAAAACAGTAGGGGTATAAAATGAGATGGAAAACCGCTTGTGGATCAGGACAGAAACAGTTTATTAAACCAAAAGCAAAGGCTGCATGCAGAAGCGAAGAAAAATAAATTATTTATTCTCTACTTCCCATTGACAGGTGATATCCTGCCACTCCCTGGGAAGCAGAGCATCAGTATGCATAGCGTTAGCTCCAGAAAACAAAGGTCATAATAATAAGCACTCCTCTCACCACCCTCTTCTTTCTCTTGGATGTTGTTCTGAGGAGGTCAGGTTGAGTCAGCTGTCTTGGTTATATCTGCTCCCAAGATTTTGCCCACTGCCAGCCTACTGATGAGGGGGAATGTTGGAGACACAGCCTTAATGTTGTGGGAGCACTGCTCAGCAGTAGCCAGAACACTGGTATGGTGTGTTACTGACACCTTTCTAGCTACCAGTGCATCACACAGAGCTGTGAGGGCTGCTGTGAGGAACATTAACTCCAGCTCAGCCAGACCTAGTACACTCCTACAGTGCAAGTCTTTGGAGTTTGTTTTATGTCTGGATGAGGTAGCCTGCTGCTTATTTCCAGGCTTTGCCCTTTTCCTTCCCTGTGTCCAGAGAGGATGAGAAATATGGCAGCTCAAAAACTGTCTCTCAGGGGAGAAGACCTGCTCTGTCATTCCTAATGTATTTTTTTTCTGGAAGAGGAAAGAACACTCTCGTGTGTTGCTAGGGAAATATGGGTGGTGAGGAGAAAATGAACCGACCCTTGGGATTTTTAGTCTGTCTGAGGCTTTTTATTGGAGTCTTCTTTATTTGGTGACATGAATTAAAGTTGGCCATTTGTCTTCTGCACTTTGCTATTAACTCCTCATTTCCCTGCCTGAATAAGTCTCCTTGCTACCAGCAAACCTTCTCTCCCTGTTTTGCAGTTTACTCATAGGGATGCAAAACAATTGAGTTGATCTGGGAGGCTGGCAGGGCATGCTGTCTGTCAGGCATCTGTTGAGAATGTTGAGACATGGAGAGGAGGATATGATGCAGAACCATGCAGTGGCCAAAGGAATGACACTGAACAAGCTGCATCATCTCCCCAGCTCCAGGAGTAAATCCCAGAGCTTTATGAGGAGCACTGAGCCTATCCAGGTGCCCTTCAGCAGGACTCTTCTGGCAGCCCTGCACCATCTGGGGAGGAGAGGGATCCAAACAAAGAGTGGGCAGAGGAGAGTGCAGACCTACTAAAGCCCTCTGCTGCTTCCATAACTCACACTGTAGTATTCCCTGAGCAAAACAGTCTACTCTGCCCATCAGGGAAAGCCACCTTTTCAGGAACTGCTCTATAACCATTGTCACTTGAAATAAAATACCACTTGAAAAATTCTCAGCAAAGTGCTTGTTTTGTACTGGACTGGGCCCATAAAGACAAGATAACTTGTACAGTTTGCTTCTTAAAAATGTCTTGACTGTAACTATGTCACTTCAAATAATGCTGCCATTTGTTAGCATTGAGAAAATAATGCTTTGTTGGAGTGTTTACCATGTTTCACCTGCTTCCACTTTTTGTCTTTTCTATTTGCACTCATCTTTGTCTCAGAGCTTTTCTGTCTTACCTTCATTTGGGCTGCATGTGTTTTGCTTCTTTTCATCTCTCACACATTTCAGGCAGCCATCCAGTATTGCAGTGAGGACTTGGTAGATTTTGAACCATGGTCCATGGATGGTGCAAGCCTACAAGTCAGGATTCCATGTTGTTTGGTTTTGCACTTTGAACCTGCTATCCTTGCTGCTGCTTTTCCTAGTGACTTCCTTCTGTGTCTTGGGGTCCCTGTCAGATGGTAATGAGAATTTTTATTCATCTATGGAAAACACATTGAGATTAGGGCAGGGGGGTTGGGAAAATACTTCACAAGTGCCAGCAGTTTATTTTTGTTTTAGATGATTACCTTGTCCAGCTTTTTATACTTTCTCAATGGTAATATTTATTTAAGCCATGGAGAAATGAAAGATCACATATAAGGTGATTCTTAGGGTGCTAGGCTGAGCCCTGTGTTGTCTGTATTCTTATCACTGTGCTTTTTTCTGGTACACCTCTGTTCACCTGGAAATTATTCCTGAAATTTTAACAGCTGAGTGAGCCATCCTATCTTTTGTACTCTTTGTACAAGTAACCCTTTTCCTAGTGTAATTTGTCATAAGTATTCTGACTGAATTTGAAGCGATCGTTTGTAACTGTTTGACAGCGTTGTATTTTCTACAAAAATGAATTTTTTCTTTCTTTTTTTCTCCAAGGAAGAATTGTATATGCTGTATATGTTTTTGGGTGCTGAGGCAGTGGTTTTTGTTTAGATGTACGTTGCCATATTGCTGCATGGAAGAAGGCAAGATTAGAAGAGTACTTCTTGAATCCTTCACAGAAGGCATGAAATATTGTTTGGAGTTCCAGTGAAAGTTAATTTATAGCCTGGACTGTGAAAGCTCTGTTAGTGATAAATAAATCTTACTTGTTACTAGAAAGGTAATTTATGCAACTAGGTCACTGCCCATCAGGATAATACAGAGTTCTTGTTCTTATTAAAAATAGTCAGGAGCAAAAAGTAGAAATCTTATGCAAGTGTCTGCGAAAAAGCTACTAAATCTTCCCTCAAAATCAAGGGAGAAATTCCTGAAGATTTTATTACAGCTTTGTAGTCTGTTCTTCTCTTGTGGACTCTCAAACCTAAAGCAGTTGTGGTTTCCTTGTGAGGCAAAAACTGGATGTTTTGCTCAATCAGTGCATTGCATTTCTGACCTGGTAAGAAAGTTCATGGGTTTAGCCTTAAAGCCACGTGTTTCTCACAAGCTGAGTACTATCTTCCTAAATGGATGTTTATTTAAATATTGACTGGCATTCTGAGATTTCATAATTCTTTCAGAGAACTTAAGCATGATCATTATTTTACATTTGGATATGTTAAGAGCTAGTAGTAG
Organism: Thryothorus ludovicianus; assembly: GCA_013397245.1. Lineage (NCBI taxonomy): Eukaryota > Metazoa > Chordata > Aves > Passeriformes > Certhiidae > Thryothorus > Thryothorus ludovicianus. Next base: position 114,072 of record VZTB01016193.1, on the reverse strand, counting down.
TGAAACTGTCTACTGGATTGTGAAGTTGCTTTGTTCAGCAAAGTTGCTTTGTTCACTGTGTAACAATGACTATAGCATGTATCTTTGTAGAAGTGTTAAGTTCAGATTGTAATTTTGAAAATCTGGATAACTGTAAAGTTTTGTTTTTCAGTTGTATTGTAATTTTTGGTTGTAATGGTTTTATTGGACTTATCCAGTGTAAGACTTAAGGCTTAAAAGATGGGGTGGGTTTTTTTGGTGTGGTTGTTTTAGGAAATGAGCAAGTAATGATGTGAAGTGTTACTAACAAAGGAAAAGTGAGACATTGGGCCTTTTTTAATAAAAATTGAATGGAATTTCTTTCAATTAAACGCAACATATTATTCCCCTGTGATTATTTCTTTCTTTATTTCAGGAGTTTGAGGCCTTTCAAACATTTGTGGAAGATCGACTTCCGTTTGATATTGTTATTGATGGACTCAATGTTTCCCACATAAAACCCAGAAAGATGCAGTGTGAAAATGTAAGTGCTGGTTAAATATTCATTAAGTGTTTTGTGTATACTGATTGTAAAACAGTGAGTGCCTCATTATTGGTTATCCTCTAGAGAAAATGAGCAAATACTTTGTAGCACATTCAAAGAGTTATTTAGGTTTCACAAATTAAAAATTATTAGTGAGAAGATGATTCTTCTTATATATTTGCCTATATTAGCTGTAAAATGTCATATATTTCCTCATGTTTTCAATGTTTATAGTTACAGCTAATGTATCAATAATAACTTTATTACACAAACACTCTATGACTGTGTAACTTTTCATAGTAATAGGGATTTTGGGGAACAGGGTAAATCTGCTGTGTAGAAAATTTAATCCAAGATAGTTATGCTAATAAAAGTTGTCGTGAAAATAACCCCTTACTTAGTTCAAACCACATCCTGTACACATTTAAACATTATTTCACTTCCTATTGCTTTGAGACTTAAGTCCTGTTTGATAAGGGCAGCTCAAACTGGCTTCAGTTCTTTCCACTTGACTTGTAGAAGAAAAATCCTCCTCTTTTCTCAATACCTATGTTGAGAATTCTTGTTACTCCTTTTTAGCTTTTCACTAACAATTGACTTAAGGTTATTTTTTTTGTCAATCAAATTTACTTTAAATTAGAATTAGGAAAGTAGCTGCTCACACATATGCCAAGCCAGAATTTAAATTTTCATGCTCTCAAAATTAATTTATAAATGAGCTTGATAATAAAAGACAAAATTCACTTCTAATAATTACAAGAAATACATTTCTCTTCTAAGAATTACTTTAAAGCTATTGTTAGGAAGTAGTGTATATTCTCATTTATGTAGATAAAAGTGAAGTAGGGAGGTTTGATAAACTTGGTGAAAGATGTTTCACAATGGTAGTGTAGTTTCATGAGATACTGTCTCACAAAGAGGGTACTTTACTTACTACAAAAATAGAAAAAAAAGCTCACAAGTTGTTTGGGTGGGATTAGGGGGGAAGTTTTGATTATCTGAGAAGAATTCCAGGCAGAACATAGTGGCACAATGTTTTAACATCTAGAATGACAGATAGATCTATCACTTTCCCACTGTGGGAACTCTAAACAGAATTCTGAATGGTTTGTAGAAACTGGAGGCAATCGAGCAAAGAGCCAAGCTGGATTTGACAGATAATTACTGGGAGGTATTAGCATGCCAAACAGCATAAGTTGCCTTTGAGTTTCTCCTTAACTTGGACTAAGGACTTTGAGATCCGTGATGCCAAAGAGCTCCAGAAGGACTCTGTAGAGGTCTCAGCTTTCATCTAGGTTGTTCCATATAGGTACAGGTCAAATTTCTCTTGAATCCCAGCTGTTTACTGATTAGGAGGATTTTGGAAAGACCTGCCTTTCCTTCCTACACAAACAGAACAGTAACTTGGGCTCACCCCAGCTTATCTCCAGAAGAAGGTTCTCTTAGCTAGAATTTACTTGTCTTATGAGTTATGTTACTGTGAATGATTGTTACATTTTGTAATGCACAAAAATGTTAATCATTGGGGTTTCTCCCTGTCTTTTGCTGCTCCAGTTTTCTGCATCCTTTTCTTGGGAGTATGGAGTCATTACATGAGAGATTGGAGATTCCCGTTATTTCTGCCATAGACCTGTAGATACTCACTGACTGAATAGTGCCTCTTTTGGCATGGGAAGTGTATATTTGCACTCTAAACAACAAAATAGCTCCTTCACTTCCCAAAATAAATAATCTTCTAGATACGTGGACTACTAAAGACTTTTGCCTGCATTGATCCTCTCAATTAACTGAGATACTTTTAATTCTTTTAATGCTAGATGTCATTATATACAATTACAGTATTAACTATTGAGTTTGTAGTTTTTTCCAAGTGGAAACATAGTTTAAATGCGAGATCATGCTGGATGCAAGCAGGTCCTGTTTCATTTCTTCATGACTCTGAACTTCTGTGTTGTAACATGTCAAAAAAGGACTGTGTCTGTTCTTATTTTGGGTACTTTTGACAAGAAGCATGTATTCTTGTTTTCTGACTCTTTTTTTCAAGACTGCTAAAAACAGAAAGAAACCCACAAAGCAGCGCAATCCTTTCTTCTGTCTCCAAACTTTTTTCAGATGAGGGAAGGGAAGGCCACAGTAATCTGTTCATATGTTGCTTTTCTGGTTAGGGGTGTTGCTGCCAAGTAGTCCCCTGTCTGTGAATGTTGACCTCCTGGAATGCTGTAGTCTTTCCTTTGAGGGCTGATTCTGCTACAAAACATCCTCTTCTGGAGGGTCCTATCCTCATGTCTGTGACAGCTGAATGGAAAATGGGGAGTGGCACATATGGGGTATTTACAGCCTGCCTTACTAAGTTCTTCAGTCTACACAGCAAAACACAGTGCCAAACTGAGAAGATGGAGAAGAGAAATAATGTGAGAGAAGTGGGAGGCAGAGCACAAAGGATGGAAAAAGCCAAGAGTGAAGGCTACTGGGGTCAAGCTGGCTGGCTAGGGTAGCATGGCAATCTCATTTTAAGGAAGGGAGGTATGCTGTGACTTCTTCTGCTTGGGTAGAGGGTTAGTAAATGAGGAGTGTTCTGAGGACCTGTGTTAAAACTGTGCAGCCTGTCAAAAGCTAAATTATTTTACTTGTCAAAAAGCTAAATTATTTTGAGTCTCCAGGCATGGGCCAGTCTGTGTTCTTTCCAAGGATTGATTACTGCATCTGTTAGACCCAGTCAGGATATTGTTTTATAAACTTTTCTGTTAGAGTATGTAGGGTGGTTGAAAGAGAAAATGAGACTGTTGCTGTGTTTCTAACACACTCTTAAGTGTTACTATTTGCAAATTATTAGTTTCTTTGGAAACTGTCCCTTATATGATGTGGAGAGAATGGCAAAATAAAGGGTGTTGTTAAATACAAGAGAAGGCCTAAGATTTATGTGACAAAAACGTGGTAATTTAAATGCATTCTGGTCTTAATTTAAATTTAACAAAATGTACTGTTTCACTTCATGATTTAGCTTCCAGAACTGTAGCTGTTCTGCTGAAGACCAAGATTCTAACTCTTAGTCATATAATTAAAATAAGAAAACATTGATGAAATATTCCTCTCTGTTTCAAACAGCCTAACATTTGTAATTCCATTTAGCACGCCTTCAGCATCTTGGGGAGGGGCTGGGTTTTGTGGGAAGGCACAGGTACCTTGAGGAATGAGAGGAAACAGAAAACAAGCAGAAGTCGAAGGAAAAATTTTTACTTGTTTAATTCCCAGGGTTCTGACATTCTAGAAAGCTAGATATGTGACTTCCCAGGCAACTTCATTCCTCATAGCCAGCACTTTGCAAATTATCATGAGTATTATTGACTTGACAGATTTACTGGAACATCCTGTGGCAGTTTCTCTGGTTTATGACACTCTTGGTTTGTAAATGTAATCCCCAATTGCCCTTTATTTGCAGGTGGGTTTTATTCTGGGTCTGTTTCCTGGTAGAAATTATGATGTGGCTGCATCAATTACTCAATTCCTGGAAAATGGAAAAAAAAAAGAGGCAGTTTGAAGATGGGAACAAAGATTTTTTGAGGGCTAGGGATTGGTGGAACCGTTTGATTTGAAGGCACTGCCCACATTGTGACTGTAAAACTGCAACACCAGACAGGACCTTCTTTCAACCCTTTGCTTCCTTACTGTAGCATTTTAAATTAGACATTAAAGTTGATCCTTATTAAAAGATATTGTAGAATGGAAATTATTTTTGCTATATAATTCAGACAATAGAAAAAAATCCCAAACCTCTAAAATTATTCAGCCTTGTCATCTGCTGCTGTTTAAGGCTGTACATGATGTGTTTTGCCTGAGTCGGTCACTGTACTGCAAACAGAGATATCCTTGCAGTTTAACTAAGCAAGGTTGATTGAGACTGTATCATGACATGTTAATCCTTTCCTCCAGCTGTATCTAATTACATAAATCCTTACCCAACACATCACAGTTGGTACTCACCTTTCTCCTTGTAAAGGTTGAGAGGGAATTTCCACACACTGACTTCTACTAAACACTGTTACATAGTTCTTAAACTGATGTTTTCCTGTTTATGACAATTTTCTGCAGAAGTATTCCTTGGAAATGAGAGGGAATTCCAGTGCAAGCAGAATATCTAGGCTCTAGAGACCACTCTTGGGTTGTGCAAGAGGAGTGAAGGCACTTTGCTCTGCTTCAGCTACCCCTGAACTGTGGAGGACCAGGGTGGGAGGTGAGAGAGGGGTGAGAGAGCATGATCTGCAAGAACAGTTTGAAAAGTATTTTGCTATTTTTAATTTACAGTGAGTTTGGTATGTTGTAAATTAAGTATGCAGCCAGGTCCTTCTTTTCAGCTGTACCCAGCTTCTGATGTTAGAAGTAACTTCTGATGTTGGAAGTAACTGAACATATATTTCAAATGTGTGTTGGTTCAAAGCTAACTCACAATTCCCTTCTTCAGACAGTTTGGCAGTTGGGGTCAGCTCTGCCCTAACTTTACCCTCTCTAATCTCTGTATTTAACTCAGACATCTAAACAATTGGTAAAATAGTTCCAGATTGAGTTACTCAAGGCTGACAATGCACAAAGGAATAATTTTATACTCTTGGCAGATAATTTAGTGGTTCCTCCTAAACTTAATCCTAAACTTAATGGATTCCGTGAGTTTGTGTAATTCCCGTATAAATTGCAGTAGGCCTGTACAATAGCTGAGGAAGCCAGATCCCTGTTGTTCCACTCCCTTCCCATCCCAATCTGCTGGCAGCAGCCAGCATACCACATCTCTGGCCTGAAGCAGCAGTCAGCTCCTGCCAGGAAAGCCACCAGGCCTGCCCCCCTGCACCTCTCACAGGCTGTCACGAAAAGCCAGGCTGTGACTGCTGTAATTGGGAGTGCTCTGTGGCTGGTGCAGGGGACACCTCACATTGTGCATCTGTTTCTTGTCTCTTCCAAGGAAAGGGCAGCAGGCGTGTCAAGTGGAGATTGCTCTCTGAATTGGGGAAGGGACTAAGTGGATTTTGCAGTGATAATAGTAGTGTGTAAATGTATTATTGCATTTTCTTTTTCTGTATGTTAAAGATGTAAAATTATATTTAACAGGAGGTTTCAAGGTTTAAAAGCAACATTATAAATTTAGTTATTCTAGTGGTTCTGTAGTAGTTTTTCCTGGACTGCTGGCTACATCAGCAGCAGAGAAAAGAGTAGGGAGAGAGAGGTTGCAGTCTTGAAAGGAAAGCTGATAGTGAAAAAAAGGTTTCATCAAGATAAGGAAGAAAAATAGGACATAGGATAGTAGTCTACAGGAAAATGGTGAATGGTCCTGTTAAATTTTTGAAAAAAAAACAACTTTGGCTACAGAATTGAAGAACCTTGATGAATTACATTTTGTGAATTCAACTCAGAACCATTGCTTTGGTATGTACTGTATTCAATTTGCAAGGCTTATTTTCAAATTATAAAGACAATTATCAAGACAAAAAAACCCCAGTTCTTCAAAGGAAGGCAAAATTTTTAAAAAGACAAAAAAAAGAAAAACAGGGCGTCTGTGACCCTTGATTCTCTTAGCTTAGTAACTCAAATCAATTTTGAAACATAATTTTGCTTCTTTGAAATCTCTGCCTAATGCCTATAAATCCTGTATGATGAAACAAGGAGAGCAAAAAATGTATTAGAATTTGTAGTATTTGAGAAAAATAGTGACTATGACTTCCTATCCTGAGTTTAGTTTCTAAACTGTTTTTGAGGCCATGAAACAAACAAAAGAATTAGCTCCTGTGCATACATGTATATTTGACAAATACACATACTGGTATGCTCAGGTTTTCATGTGGTAATCTTTATGAGTCTTCAAGTCAGTCTTAACTGTGCAACATGCATAAAAGATCATCTGTACGGTTATAGAGACAGTGATACTTTGTACAAAACATTAGCTCTACTGTGTGAGCTGTCCCACAAAACAAGCAGTTATTAATAAATTTGACCCCAAAAAACTCATCCATGGGAAAGAATTTTTTTCTTCTCTGACTCCTTTGGCAGCATCTGTGATTTGTTCAAGTACTTTACTGTCTGTAAATGAAGCAAGAATGAAGTAGATCCATGAGTCATTCTCTATTTGGAATCAATACATCCAACAGAGGTCTTATTTGTCATACTGTGACAGTTCATCAATTCTGCCTCTGACCACCTCTTGTCTTGCTACTCAACAAAGCAGTCAGACATGTTTGTTCGTTTGCTCTCAGCCTTTTCCATCTCTTTTCTTTTCCCTGTCTCCTAATGGTGGTTCAAGTTTGCATATCCCTGATAACAAAACATTTAGGCTGTTGCTCAGGATTGGAGAGATATTTATCTTTGCGACACGTGTTTCATTCTTTAGACCTGTACTTTCATTCCCTATAAGTATTGCACAAACAGTAAAGATGAAGATTTTTGATGTTTTCATAGAAAATCACCTTCACTTTCTGTGTAACATTATCTTAGAAGAGAAAGAAGCTCAAGCAGGTACTTTTGAAACTTCACCTATTTTTAGTGTTAGAGATTTGTGACTGAAATATTCAGAATTGCATCCATATCTCATAAGTTAATTTCTGGGGGTTCCTTGGATATCCCAGCAGAACAACTCAGTTCTTCTCTGAAGACACATCTCAGAGATCAATACCAATCTGCTGAAATCTTCCCCCTCTCCTTCTATACTGAGGCCATCCTAAAAGAACATAGCTGAAGCTCAAGAATTTGGTCGCCAGGTGCAGAAGAAGAAGGCTGTTAAACTTCCCAGGAGAGCTGAAGGAGGTACACTCAGTTGCTGGTGTAACCTAGAGGGAAGGCCTGGCCTGCAAGTTCTCCTCTCCCTGCAGCTCCTCTGAAACCTGGCAGTTCCTGATTGTGGCTGAAAGAGAAATAATGGGGCATTCAATATATTCAACTTTGTATACCTATACACTGTAAGTGAAGATGTACTGGACATCAGTGTGTCAGAGGTTCTAGAAATACTCCTACAATTGGTTGGCATGGATGCTTCCACCAAGGAATCACTCATGCTGCCTTCCCACCTTGAGCCCCAAGTCTGGCTCTTCCCCTGACAGTGTGCTCCAATGTCCCTCACTGCTTCTGCAACACTGGGACAGGAGAGTAGGAGGTGGTTGGGGCATCTTAGGAAGGGAAGCACAAAGTCAGACTGACTACTTGTGAATACAGAGAAAACTTTCTCAAAACTCTCAAATTCCCAACATTGTGAAATGAGGGAGGGGAAGCTGACAGGATTCCCTGAGTAAATGCCTCATCAGTCAGCTGTAAGCAATTATTTTTCCTTTCAGAGGTTTCCACTCTAGTTTTGCATTTCCTGGTGAGAATACAGAAGCAGAAATCATTCAAGTTAAAGAAATCTGACTATCAGGCAATTTGACAGGTTCTGCCTGTTACTTTATCTAGTCAGATTCTTCCTGGTGTTGCCTTCTGTTACTGTTTGCAACCTTTGTTTCTGGCTATAAAAATTAGTAAAACCCATATGGTTAAATTCATTATCTCTATTGGTTTCCATCTGGTGTTTATGATTTTTACCTTTGTATTTGATGATAATAGCAAATCAAAAGTTAATGTAAATACAGGAACAACCAAGCACCAAGTATACGTTTTTTTTTTACAAATGAATTTGTATCGTGTCTTTCATAATAAGATTCTTCTAATCACTAGGAATTAAAATTTGAAATTCAGCAAAGCAGAGTGAACCTTCCTTGATGATTCATGTCCCAGTGAACTTGGTAACTGGAGCACACAGGTTGATTGCTGTATGTTGTAGAGAAGTCATACCAATATCTAGGTGGTGAAGTCAAATGAACACATCTTCTGAACTGGATAAGTTTCTATCTTGCTGTTTTCACTTGTCCCTTAGAAACCACAAGATGGGGGTTTTCTTGGGCAGCTTAAATGCTTCACATAATCATGGAATTGTGATCAGTGTGGCAGTAAGAGGTGTGCTGGGCCTCCAAATTGGAAACCTGGTCTTTAGGGAGCTGAACTGCTTCTTTAGAAGTGATTCTCATATGAAAAGTCTCCACAGTAGTGAGAGGCTATGGAAAGCAGGCCAGAAAATGTGACGGTTACTATAGGCCAGTTCTCTGTAAGAATAAATATTTGATTTGAATGTAAGAAGTGCAGGTTTCACTGTCATCTTAAAAGCAGCATAGGTAATCTTCAGGGCAATGGTTGTGTTCATTCATATACATCTGGATTTATTTACATATTTGAAAAGCAACCAATTTTGGTTCACACTTGTCTTTTAATACACTTTTTCTAGTAAAAGTAGGAAAGAAAGCATATTTGAAAGTTGTGTTATCTGAAGGCAAAAAGATGCAACATAACAAAACCCTGAAGTCCATTTGGATTTATTTATGAAGCCATGAAAGCCTTATTTTTTTGAACAGTATGTTATTCCTAGGGATCTCTGCACATTGACATGATGTTTAATGATCAAACAATCAATTAGGCTACATTTGTTGTTTTTTCTCTGATTGCATTCTATTTGTAAAGCAGGATTAGAAGAGACGTTTATATATAAGTAAATATATTTAAATTGAGATTATTAGATTATTATAACCTGCAATGAAGTTTAAAACTGAAGTTAAAGTAATTTTATTTTTTTTAATTTAGACTCATAGAAAATCAAGTACAATTGTCTACAGCTTTTAATCTAGATCTCTTCATAAACTGATTGTGTTGTCTGAATCATGGAAATAGGAAGTCCTATTTGAATCTAGGATGCCAATTTCACCAGAATTAAAATTCCATTCTGGGGATGACCTTCATGCTGGTAGTATTCTTGCTTAAAACCAATTCACAAGAGTTCCTGTTTCAAACTGAAATTCTGAAAAATGGTAAGAACTCTTCTTAATCAAAATACTGTTGCCCATTAGAGGTGACATTCTGTATCAAACACTTCTTATTGCAAACCTCACCTTTTGCTAGTATTGATTTTGTACATCAGATACAGACATGAAAGGGAAGAGACTATCCCTATTCTACTTTTTACTTATTTTGTTTAAGGGTACATTTGTGCAGTTCTTCCAAATAAGGGAGAGGAAATAAGGCAAGGCAAAAAATCCAAGAGTCAAATTAAAATAGTCCCCATGCTAATTCAGACTTATGCCTTTATCTGTGGTGTTAATCTAAGTTAGATCAAATTAGATTAAATTAATATGTTTACTTGTGTTAGTATAAAGAGATCTCATTCAGGTATCTGTCACTTCTCTGCTACCAGAATTGTGCCATTAAGCTGATATTGTACATGCTGAGGCTTGTAAACAATTTTGTTGCTTGATATCATGTGAGGAACAGGAGTGATATTATAAGAACACCAGTACCAAGGACATAGTAAGATAACTATGGCTACCTTTGCTGCTGCTGTTCTTCAAGTTTTCAGGAGAGTAACTGTTATACAATAAAAATCTTCACTTCTATCCTCCCAAGAAAAATGCCTACCTCAAGATCTTAAAAATTAGAACTTGCATACCATTAGATGAAGGAACAACCTTATAAAGCATCATTTGTGTTGATGTTCTTATTATTCTGTACATCTCAATAAAATAAAGATTCAAATCTTCTATTCTGTAATTATTTTTTCCTAAATATGATCCCCCAAAGTTACATTTTAAAATAATTTGGAATGTTTTATCTCTGGCATTGTAAGAATTTGCCCCATATCATTGTTGAGAAACCTTTTTCAAATAAGAAATTTTCTATTTCAAGTATTTTACAAATTTCCTACTAATCTTTACACGCATCTACTGATTTTGCCTTTCCATCCAGAGATACTAGCTTGTGATGCTGTTTTTTCTTGATTTATTATTCACTGGTCAGTTCTTTAATGATCTGAATAGTTCTTTTCACAATTCTAGCTGGAAATATGCATTGAATTATTGTGAGTCAGAAGCTAAAGAGGTTGTTAAAATTATGTAAACATTAGGTACTCTGTTTTCCAATGAGTTTCATGAAGTATTAATTCCTTCTTCTAATTTTTCTGAATAGTTTCTACCATTTCCAGTTGCTGTACTGTCCTATCCTTGCATAATGCTTCCTGTAGTGACTGTTAAAACTGGACCTGTGCTTCTGTCATATTGTTGGTACCAACTTACCTCTTAGATAAATCTGAAAGTTTAGGGATGCTTACGTCTGTCCTTGTTGTCCAGCATTTATCCATTTACTTGCTCGCTTCTCTGCTTGGCAAAAAGGAAGCAGTTGAGTTGGCAGTAATATTTCTTCTGCCTCTAATATTTTGAATTTTTGAGTCTTGAGCTTTTAATGAGTCAAGTTGACGTGGCTGAGCAAGCTGTGTTTGGTGTGTGTCAAGAGCTCTCTAACAGCAGCTAAAAGCCAGTTCAGTTCCACAGGTTCTGAAGTAGTTGTTATTCAGAAGTTGTTCCTGATTTACGTGGTATACCAGTGTGGGAAGATCAACCTTGCTGATGCCTTCTCTCTTCGTTTATTTCCTAATTGTGTGATACTTTCATAAACTACATAGTGCTTACACTATACACTAAAAAGAAAAAAAGTAGCAGTATCGTGCAGGTGTTTGTTAGAGCTGTGGTTTTCTGTAGTTTGAACTTCTATATTCAGTGCAAGCTTAAGAAAAGTGCAGTGGAATACGTATTTCTACCTATACTACTGATTGATTGATTGATTGATTGTTTGATAGGCATTTTCTTCCACCACAGCCCTAAATTGCCACACATTTGAATAAATAAAATGAAGTAGTAGTAAGAGAGTTGAATGTAATCATAGAGCAGAACCAGACAGTCTTAATGATATTGCTGATGTTGATTTGCTGTGCTCCTTATGAGGAGTAGTTACCCTGGGCTTCTCTGATGTTAATGTCACTGTGCTGCTTTCAGCATCAGAAGTCATGTGCATGATGTCCCTGTAAAACACAGCAGTGTGCTGTTTAAATCTGTTCATGTGAAATAAGTCTCAGTAGTTAGAGGAAGTGTCTTAAAGAATTGGACACTTTTTGACATTTTCACTTTTAGTTTATAGGTATGTATCTGCATATCATGCCTTAAAGAGTGAAATCTCTTAACTTTCCATTGAATGGGCATTCCCAAATGGGCTTTCAGAAATGTGAATGCTATAGGTTAGGGATTTCTCTTTTGTCATCCCACCCACTCTCATTTCCACAAGCCTATTTAGTCCACCAGCCCAGTTAACATAACCAGTAATAAAGCACAGTTTTAACCATTTACCATCTGATAAATTTGGTAAACAAAACCCTTCTGAAATTCTAGTTCTATCTTGAACTTGAGCATTGATGTTCAGTTCTGCATGCTCCAGAGTTGTTAGCTGGGTAACTGCATCTTTTCCATGGAAATGGACTAAAGAGGGGAAGATGCAACATAATTCCTCAAAAGTGCTGGCTGATATAGTTGTATAGATACCTGGAAACTCTAATTCTGAGTCCCCAAGCCAAAAGTTGCTTTAAAAAATAGATCCTTTTATGAAATGGGACTGGGGCTTGGGAGTAGTTCTTATTTGGCTTCTGTTGCCCGAGCCTTTCTGGTGGTCATGTTTTCATGTTCTCAAGCTTGTTTCTCTTGACAAGGGGAAAAACGTGGCTAAGTATACAAAGTTTTTCATATAAACAGTCTCCCAGGAGGCTGAGCCTTTAGACAAATGCTAAATTTCATCTGTAATTAATTTGTGGGAGCTGACAATATTATCTATTTCTCAAATTTGTATCTTTTGAGTTAAAGAAAAATACTTCAGATAAAACAGTGGCCTGCTCAGTGTCCAGCTATTGAGTGTTCCAGACCAGTATGCTTACATGAAAAGCATCAAAGTACAAAAGTTAGATCTTGTGAACTCCAGCTATCATGGTGGTCTTTCAAACTTTCACTGCCTAGTGATGGATGCTGCTGAGAGTGTTACTAATTGTAAAATGGTGTGAATCTCAAATGATGCACAACCAAAAGTAATGACTGTGTAAGATAAATAATGCTGACCCACATTTTACATCAGCTGCATTACGCTGCATCAGGTTTTCGTAGGTTTGGTAGGAACTGTGAGTTTCTTGCCAGGGTAAGCCTTGATCCAACTGAGACAGTCAAACCTCTTCCTCATGGTACTGGCATTGCAAGGTGTACTGATGGATATGAAAGGCCCTTGGGTTTTTTCCAATCTGGAAAAAAAAACCAGTTATGCTCTTAGCAATATTAAACAGATTCCCTCCTAGATAGCTGCATGGTCAGACAGATAGGTCTGACCATGCAGCTGCTCCTCCATCTCAGACCTTTGTGCTTTAATTTGTTTCTGCTAATTTTTGTACTGTTGAAGAACATTTTATATGTTCTCTTTCATATTTAACAAAATTTTCCATTTTCTGGCCTTCACAGAGAAATCACCACTCATTTCAGTAGTGCTTGTTAATGTATTTATATGTTGAGCTGCAGAGGTTCTTACTGAAACTATCGTTTTTGAAGGTGTAAAAGCTTTGAAGGTAACCTCTGTACAACAATCTGTAGCAGGCAACTGGAAAATAGTACTACTGAACAACAGCAGACAGGCAGAGTGAAAATTGTGTTATAAATATTTGCTGCATGTTGTACTCTGATGCTTTTTTTCATCTGCGAGTTGTCAAATTACTGATGTTTCCTTGGTTATCATGTCATTCTGCCTGGATGTCTGTTGTCCCGTGAGCTCAGAAACAGTCCTTGTGTTAAAGTGTTGTGGAACTGTCAGGTTTATTAAGATGTGGGATGTCTCTACAGAGGTGTAGGTTTAATATACCATAACAGCTTCATGCCTGTGCCTGCAGTGATGTCCCCAGCTGCTGCAAGACCTTTCCTCAAAGGACAAAAGTACTGGCTGGGACTTTTTGAACCGCAAGTAGGACACGGGGAAAACACTTAACATCAGACTAGGGCAGTCATGCTGTACAGACATCTGCATAGGACACGGTGAGAGCTGCAGTGTTGGTACCTTTTGAACTGTCAGTTTCAGTCTTACAAAGCTGATTTCAGTCCTGCACCGAGTTATTTCCTATCTATGGAAAGCATCAGTCAAGCTTGTGCTTTCGTTTTCATAACATCCCATTACCACTGCCACCACCACCACGCAGAGATCCTGCTCACATTTTGGATTTTCAGTACTTAAATATAGCTTCTGACCAACGCTGAAAATCCTAAGACTGGCGCAGCTCCACTGAGGTTGCAAATGTTCCTTTTTAATAGCTACATTGTCTATAGTTTATTTCTGATGGCTAATTTTTTTACACTGTTTCTACAATGAAACATGGTAAGAGAAACTCCCTTATTTCCTTAAGTATATAGCGTTCTGATAATAGTAGAAAAGCAAGAGTATCAATATATATAATTGCAGAGACTGGATTTCCAGTGAAAGAAGACAGACCCCTGAAGCTGTGACTTCAGTTGGAAAAATTATTCCACTTACAGTCAGTGGCAGGTAAAGTTTCACATTTGCAACTTATGCAAGAATAAGTAAAACCTCCTTTTCATTTTTATTTAACTTTCTTCCTCAAGAATGTAAAGATGATGTATGTGTAATATTGGGGCAATAAAACAATGTGTAGTGATCAGTAAGAAAATACTGTTGAGGAAACAGCAGTGCAAGCAGAAAGAATTCAAGGACAAGAACAAAGGATAGTATTGCTATGTGGAAATGCAAAGGGAACACTTTCAGGTTTTACATGTTTCTTTTCCTACTTTTGTGTAATTTCAGATAGACTGTATCACCTAACTCCTCTCCTTGGTGTGAAGGATTGAGACTTTTTAATATTTTGTAAATCTCCAGGTTTTGGTACAAAATAGTAGGTTCTCAGGAGATGTCTGGATAAAATCAAATCCACATAAGCTGCCCCTTATGCATTGTCAAGATCTTGGTAATTATTCTTTGTTACAAGAAAGAAGATGAGTAAGAGGAGAGATAAAAATATACAATGGTATCAACTATGGAGAAAAATAGAGAATATCAGAAAAGGACAAGTACTTTTGTTCTTTTACATTAATCTAGAAAGGAAGGCATTCAGAAGATTCAAATTCATGAACAAAAATGCTTTACTGCCAGTCTGCAACTATAATAGAAAACGTTAAGTCTTAATTAAAATAGAAAAAGCACTGGGCTATAGTCAGTGGTGAACTGGACATTTCCCACTTGCTACCCCAGCAGAATGCTGCTTTGGATTTCAGATTCACCCCTTCTCTTCCATATTTATTCCTACTTCATAATTGCTGACACAACATCAAAGAGTCTGCTTGTACATTTAAATTAACATTAAGTTTTTTAGTTAGTTATTGGGAAGGAAAATGGTATTGTAGCTGCTTAACAAAACTTTTGGATTTAGAAACTTGGCTGGCACTAGAGTAACTTATGGTGTTCAACTTCCAAAATTGCACTTAGACAGCTGAAGAATATTTGTGTATTTTTTGAATTGTAAGAGTCAGAAAAATTTGCCTGTTTTTCTATTTTGCAATTTTTACTATAAAATTCAATAATTCCTCAAATCTCTATATCTTCTTTAGTCATAATTTCTAGAGTTCTTTGCATAGTTCATTTAATAGCATGCTGTGTTAACTATCATCACTACCCATTTTTCTTTTTTTTTTTATTTGTGGATGAACTTCATTCATCTATAGATCATGACAATGAAAATATTACCATTCAAAAGCAGAAACATTCAAAGAGTGTGAGCAAAAATGTTCACACTGGAAGGTTCCTCAGGTGTAAGGTCTGACAAAGTGGCTGAGATCTCTTAAAGGTGACAGTCCATTCTAAAAAGCCAGATTCCAAAAAGCTAATGGCTCCTCCACCTGATGACCCCCACCTACCTCCCATCCTTCATGTCACACACACTTTAATTCTGTGTTTAAATTGTATATGCATTTCTTCACTCTCTGCATGCATCCCACTGTGATTCTGTTAATTCTCGTAGGAAATACTGCTTCACTGTCCATCAGATTACTTTTTGTGCCTTTTGGGAATAAGACAGAGCAGGATATATGGCTGTAATTAGATAGAAAATACCTATTTGAAAGCTTTTTTTTCTTATGTGGCTCTCTGCTGGGAGGGATAGACACCTATCCCTCCCTGTCTGCACAGGAGTAATTCATAATAGTCTTACCAACTCTGAGGTTGATTTGCACAGTTTTGGTTTGTATTGTGCTGTTCTCTAAGCTCATCAGTAGAATAAAAGACAGGGGAGGTTCTTCAAGATTGTTAGATATTGGAAACTTTACCTACAGTTTATAATATAGCAGAATTATATAGCAGTGTCAGAAACTATTTACAAACATTATTTCTACATTCAGAATTGTTTCAAGGATTGTCTTGAGCAGATTGCATCTTCAGTTGAAATCAAATGGAGTTGTAATGAAAGATATCCCCATTACTGGAATAACAGCCAGGGTACCATAAATACAGAAAAATATAAATTGTGCTATTGCTTCTGTATCTGACGTGAATATACTCACAGTTACTCTGCTTCATTCTCCCCACTATTCAGGATTCAAGATGGTTCATTAGCTTGGTCACAGTCCAGGGACTGTGGAGGGTTTTGACCAGAAAGTAACATGTTTGCATTCACCCAGTGTTACAATTGAACCAAGTCCTCCAGGCAGTGGGAACATTGGATTGTGCAGGAGCACCGGGTGTCTTGGTACCAGTCAGTCTGGGCCTGGCTGCAAAAGCATCTTCAGTGTCTAAATACAGATTTACTCTGTAAGTAGCACAGCTATATTAGGCGTTGCCTCATCTGAGCAAACTCAGGCTACTGGACCATCCTCAATCTATATTAAATCAACTTGGGAATCAGCTTCTGTGGTTTAGTTTTCCTGCTCAGTCAATAAATCTGCCTTTGATTATTAGTGTTGACTGTTAAGAGCAAAAGATAACATCTGAAAATGAACTGCAAATTTTAATGAATTGTGATAGGGATTTAAGACATATCTCTAGTGAATGTGTCAAGAGAGGATAAGTCAATTCCAGGCATAGAGTCAATGCAGACAGGTTAAAACATGTTAAACATTGTGTGATTGCCATCATTGATGTGTGAAGGGCTGTCACTGATAGAGTTTTGCATGATGCATTACATCAATCTAAATAGTCTCAAATATTTGTATCCTGTGACACAGGATACAAATATTCCCAACAATATTGTTTCTGCAGTATTGCAGAGATCCCTGGTGTTGCAAGGGATAATTCCCAAGAGCTAACTCCTGACTGTCTAAAGAGCAGAAAGTAAACCAGGCTGATTAATCTTAGTGACTGTTACTTATTCATCCTTCACTGTTTTCCCTTTGAAGTAGCTACTGCCTTGCTAGTCAGGGACAGATAAACTCCAGAGAAATCAAGAAACGTGTATACCAACCCTGTATTTGAGTTAAGAGGACTTCAGACTAATTTACACTGTGTCATTAATAATAATGTAGAGAATTTAAGAAGCATTTGTATTTGGTGCTGTGGTAATGATCTTGAATGTGGTTTGGTGAAATTACCAGGCTCAGTGAGAAAGTCCAGCCTTTCTTGCAAGCAGCACACATGCCTTCCCTGGCTGTCCTGTGGGAAGAATGTCTGGCTTCTCCTCGTGTTTCTCTCCTGTGTGTGGGACTTAAGTAAACACCTTTTTCTTGAGCTTATTTTCTTGATCTACAGTATGGAAAAAAACTAACAAAAAATGGTGAAACTCCTAAATCAAATAAATGTAATCATGACAAGAATTCATTTAAGGAATCAGAATGTCCTGACTTGGAAGGGACCTACAAGGATCATTGAAGTCCCAACTCCTGGCCCTGTGCAGGACACCCCAAGAATTGCACCATGTCCCTGACAGTGTTGCCCAAATGCTTGTTGAACTGTCAGGCTTGATGCTATGACCACTTCCCTGGGGAGCCTGTTCCAGTGCTCAACCATCCTCTGGTGAAGAAGCTTTTCCCAATGTCCAATCTAAACCTCCCCTTACCCAGTTTCAGGCCATTCTCTTAGGGCCTGTCACTGGTCACCAAAGAGATCAGTTCCTGCCCCTCCAAGAAAGCTGGAACTGCAGTGAGGTCTCCCATCAGTCTCCTGTGACCAAATGACCTCTGTGCTGCTCATATGCCTTCACCTCCAGCCCCTTCACCATCCTCGTTGCTCTCCTTTGGATGCTCTCCAACAGCTTAACATCTTTTTTTTTATTGTGGCACCCAAAACTATATCCAGGACTCAAGGTGAGGCCACACCAGTGAAGAGTGAAGTGGGACAATCAGCTCTTTTGACTGGCTCAAATTGCTGGGTAGACTTTGGAGACAATGATCATGCTCAGCCCTGCCTGACAGTGCAGTGATGGCAGCTCTGAATGTGTGGTCTGCGTTGGTGTTTCTTCTGCAGTTTTATAGCTTTGGTTGGGTGGGAGGCAGCACTAACAAAAGGTGAAAATAGCAATAATAGAGCAGTTTGTTGCTCTTAGTAGCAGATAACCTGTAGGTGAGTTTTGCTTTTAAATGGCAGTTGGTTAACCCAAATGTTTAAGCGATGTCAAGCATGATTTATTCATAAAAAATGTGATTTAAATATTTTTGGTGGTTACTTCTTCATGCTATGTGTGTATACAGGTGAGTCACCTTTTGCTGAATCACTGAGTGCTGTGCCTCCCAGCAGCAGTGCGTAGGGATTTCCCATTTCACAAGTGGGAAACTACCAGTAGTATCTAATGAGAAAGGCTGTCATACCTCAATCTGATCTTGGAAACTGGGGACACATGGCACAGTGTGATTTAGTGACCAGGAAGGGACTGGCAGTGAAGTCTTAGGAAATCTGTATCCTGCTCTACTCACAGTTCCTTGTATGAGTTAGAGTAATTAACCTGTCTTTCTTGTGCTCCATTACACACTCGTGCAACTTCTGGAAATACTAGATTAATAAACTACCCTTGACTTTTCAAATGAGAGATCACTATTGCTCTTTTTGTATTAACACCATTATGTTCATTTGGTTTCCTCTGTGACTGAAACAAGGTATTGGTGTGTCTCACATCTTCCTTTCTTGAGAAGGAGCCAAGTGTGGGAGTAGACACACTTAGGAAACCACATATGTGAGTTCTGTGACTCCTTGTAGATCACCCCCTTAAGTGCCCAAGCCTAAAGTGAGAGAAAAGGCTCTTTAGTAGTCAGATAAGGGGGGTATGCAGAAGAAAATTATTTTTATCTTATAGCAAAAATATTTTTATCTTAAAGCAAAAATAATTTCTATCTTCTGTATTTTAGTTGTGTAAGTAAGGTTAATTTCTGTGTTAAGTAGAAGAGGGACATTGGGTTGTTATGTAGGCAGAAGTTTCAAAATTTTAAAATGCTGACTCCCTTTAATTTTACTACATTTTAAGCCTAGTTTGAGTTTTTCCACTGCTATAGCTAATTTATACCAACCTCTCAATTTTCTCCCAGAAGCACTTCACACTAGAAAACCTCATATGCAAATAAGATGTAGGACAAGAAAGTCCACATGACTAACAGGTACAAAGTGCCACCAGTTATAACCTCCAGAAAGAAAGACTACAGAAGCTGGAGCCAAGACACTTAAGTCTTTTATAAACTTGGGAGTAGGTACTATTGACCAATCTGTATTTGGAACTGCTGTTTTTTAACTTCTTTTTTTCACATGATTTTTTGCTAACCTTCCCTTCATGTAGCAAAACATTAGGAAAAAGAAAAGTATTTTCATTTGGAATTTGTAAAGGTTTGCTAAACTTACTCATGGTTGTTATTTCTTCACTGTTGACTTCTGTACATGAAAATGGCTGTGGATGCAGTAGCTACAGTCCTAACTTTTATTAGCTTTAATGAACTCAGATTAACCAACTTAATTTTCCTTTGGTATTTGAATCCAGCTGTTTAAAGGACTGGTTCAGTGCATGAGAAGTTATTGCATTTGGCCTTTTCCTGCTCTCATGTTTTGTTTGTTTTAACCAGGGAAAACTAGACTGTACGCATGTGTAGCCAATATCCTGTGTGATCTCCTGGAAGCAGGCAGTCTGTTCCAATAGGTACTGTTAGGTGTTTGTGCTTTTCATTAGCCCCAAGCTTCTGTGTCTGTATGAAAACAGATCCTTTAGTCCCTCAGAATCAATACTGGCTACAGCAACTTGTAGCTCAACAGTTAAAATTAATGTAGAAAATCTTCTGGCTTCCTCTCCTACATCTTAGATACAGATTCATGGCATACTTAATTTGAGCCATCTGCAGATCCTTTCCTGTGAGAGCAGTCCCACACTCCCTGTCCTCACCACCTCCAGTGATGTGTTCCCACCAGTCATTGAACCTTTGGCTCAAGTCTGTCTGTTGGGTTGCTGCAAGCTCAACCCTACAAAAAAGTTTTTTGTTGGATCAGTGAGCTCGTGTGTAGCTGTGATATAGATCTGACACAACAGAAGTAGTGAGATTGTGCAGCTTTAGAGAAGACTGAATGGGGCCGCCCCTTTCTCCTGGTACTTGCAAGCAGATGAAACCAAACGCATTGTAAAATGGCACACAAGAGTTACATGAACAATTCTTTCTAGCCCCTGAATTAAAAGTAAATTATACCAAAACAAAAAGGGTCACAAATAGGAGGAAAGCGGGGAAAAGAGCAAGGGAAGGAGAAAGGCAATTGAAGGTATTAAAGGGAGAAAAAGTAACAAGGAAGAGGGAAGTAGCTAGAAAAGCAGGAAGGATTAAAGAATAATCAGGAGATTGTGTGTTGCCAAATTGTTGTAGCAAGTGCAGGTAAAAAATCAGGAAATAACCTTTCCCTGGTGGTTCAGCATACTGTCCATTTCTTTCAAACATTATAGATGCATCAATCTCAAGAAACAATTTTTCTGTATGTCTGGGTCGAGCAGAAATGTCATTGTTTTGTGAGCAGTCCCCAGTAATAACCTGGATGCTGAAAGCCAGAACCTTTTTCCTCCCGGAGCTCAGTCTGAGTGAAGCAGGGAGGAAAAGTCCCAGGCACAAATGCCTGTCCTGAGAAGCACTTGTTGCAGAACAATCCCAAGAGACTACTGAAAAGTCCCTCTGGAGTGAGTTTACCACGTCAGTGTGTTGTTTCACAAGTGGGCGGCTGGTCTGGATGTGGTTTTCGTAGAGCCTTAATCCCGCGGTCACGATTCCCACGTCCTGCGCTCGCCGCCGCCCCGCGGGCAGCCCGGGCCGTGCCGGTCTCGGGCTCCAGCAGGAGGGGCTGGAGAGGCGCTGTGCCCAGGGCTCCCGCTGCTCCGTGAGCAGAAGAGCATCCCTTAAACACCAGCGTCATTCACTTCCCTCGGCTGACCTGGAACTGCTGACATCTCCAGACAACTCTGCCCGAGACCGATCATGTCATTTGAACTGCAAGAGCTGGAGTACAAAAGCGCTATGTTTTCTGTGTGGTTGAGAGCAGCTTCCTGCAATGAATTGGGGTTTTGTTTCTTTTTTTCTTTGTGATTAGGGAATGAAATTAGTTATCTGCTTAATTTGCATTGCAGTTAAGAACTGTGTGAAACGAGAGTAGTCTAGAAGTCCCTCTAGGTGCGACACACATGAAAGTATTCCCTGTCACTCTGTTTTACAGCTAAGAAAATCCTTTGCTTTGTGTTTGCTTTGTTTTCTGCAGCTGTTTGATGCTGTCAACTGCCTGGCAAAAGAGAATGCCCGGTTGCTTGTGCTAGGCCGCAAGCATATGCTGATGAACTCTTCAAATTGGAAAAGAGAAATTATGAAGGAGATGCAGAGTAAGGCAGACTTCTTCTTTGCTGAAAATATGTAAGTTGAAGAAAACAGCTCAATATAATAGAGACCAACACCTGATTTATGTGTGTTTTGCTCTAGTTTTTAGTTACTAGTTACTAGTATCTGTCTGTGTATACTAGTGATACTAGTATACTGTTACTAGCATCTCTGTGTGTATGAAAGAAACATATCCCTTGCTGTATGTGCTTCAGAAGTACATAAAAAGTTGTGTTATGAAGGCTTTCATCACTTACAAGCATATTGACAGCTGTCTGGTTTTAGGATTTATGACTGATAAAACCACTGCCAAGAGCACAGTGCCCTGAACTTGAAGAATTTCTGGTAGCATCAGTATGCAGTTGTGGTCTGCTGCTGTGTGGGGTTACACTGTTGAGTTTTAGCAGTTCTCTTCCACTTAGCATGGTATTTTTAAACTTTGTGGCAGGAGATTATATTGTTCTATTATCAGATTGTGATAAGAGGGAAAATGTGCTCCAAGTAGCATGCAATTAATTTTTATTGCACTCTAGCTTTTGGTGCCCTACGGTAAGCAGTTCTTCATTTTACAGGGAACTAGAGTAGTGGTGGGAATTTTCAGTGTTGCTGATGCATAAATCTTGATCAGCATTTGAATCACTTCCTGCAACCACTTACTGCCTTGTGAATGATGTCTATCTTTTCCATGTGTTTTGTGAAGCTCTGAGGATGATGCCTTCTTGTTGTACGCCACTCTCCGATCAGGCAAGCATTGCAGGTTTGTTACCAGAGACTTCCTCCGGGATCACAAGGCTTGTCTGTCCGACACTCTGACACGTCACCTGTTCCGCAAGTGGCAGCGTGGCCACCAGATAGTGTTCTTCCCTTCTGCAGAAGGAAGGAGTATAAAATTTTTGGTAAGTTTTCCCACTGCAGTCAGAAAACAGACAGGGCATATTCATTGAAGATACATTATTTCAAACTCTGGAAGCCAAAATATCTTGTTAAAGTCAAAGAAATGGATTGGTACCAATGCGCTCGAAACTCCTATGTTATTGAAAATTCACTGGATTCACAAAGCATGCCACAAACAAGAAAACTGTAAAACAGCCAAGAAATGCTACCTAAATGTTTAAGATTAAAATGTAAATAAAAGTTTATGTATACAAATCTTTCTAGTGCAAGAAATTCTGTAACCATTACTGATCTCAGTAAAACCTGAGTGCCAATGTTTTAATTTATTTCAAACTTTAAAATCCCTTATTCTCCTCTGCAGCACTATTATAAAATATCATGCTTCTAATTTTACAATAGAATTTTTTTCATCTTTATTTTAAACAAGGAGAAGATTTCAGTATTCACTATAATAGTTACCTAACATAGGTGTAAAGTTTCATGAGGGAAAGCCCAGAACAGTCAGGTTCATAGTTAGTAAGTTTTCAGCTGCAGAAATTGCAGTAATGTCATGTTATGGCAGAATACTACTATTATTGTCTAGGAGATATGTATCCTTGTGAACAGTACATTAACAGGACTGCAGCTGTTTCAAGATTTTTCTAGGGGAAAATTCGTCATATGACATTCTATATGCAGGTTTTTTGTTATCTGGTCTGTCTGTATTGTTATTGCCTGCTTAAAGGAATACTACACCTATGCAGATAAATTTTATTCCTTCTATGGTTAAAATTGTAAAATAACATTCATGATTACAAACAGAGATACCAGTTTGTAAGAATGACAGCCTTTTATTCTGTGTTGCCATATAGACATTTCTTCTTATGGATCCACATAATGAATGGTGGGTTACCTGACTAACACAGCTTTAGCTACACCATGTTTCTTTCTTTTGCACAAAGGGACTACTAATTTTCACATCTTAATTCCCACACAAGTGATTTGGGTGATTGATATTCCCAGTCATAGGTTCTTCTAGATTATTCTGGAAGCTACTATAGGAAAGTAGACTTCTAAAACTATATAGAGTGATAGTATGTCCTGGGAACCATAATTACCAAGCAGTAATGTTTCTTTTTAATTTGTCTTAAATATGTTGAATTAGTATAACTGCAACATAATAGACCTGAAAAATTGTTTGTTCTATTTGTCTAATCAGATGCTTCTGAAAGTGTTACTGATAAACCCTTTTCTTACATCTCCTTTTCTTACTTCTCCTTGGGACAGAGCAAGTCAGCTCTGTAAAGAGAGAGTCTGGGAGAACAAATACAAGATGTCATTAATGTCATTAAATCCTATGTTCAAGCCTATAAACACCACATCCTGAGTAATTCCCATATGATTTCATTTAACTGAACAGAACAACAATCATTTTGTCATTTCTAGTAATTGAGTGCATTATGCTGACATCATTATTATCTGGTGCTGATTGAAGACAGAATTTATAATGACTCCTAGACCACAAAATACTAAAAGATAGTTTAGTTTTTCCTCCAGTACTAAAATTTAGGATTTGTTTTGTATAAGAAAATAAAATGAGAGTTGTTAAGAGATAAAACTGTGGAGACGTCTAAGGTAAGCATTGGAAGTCATAACTACCTGTAATTGATATTTTAGTAATGTGTTGTATAAAGTCCAAAAAATAATGTTTATCCTCTGTTTTTTCCCAACAGCCTGCTTTCCGTTACGACTGTGTGGTACAGACTACAGGTGATACATGGCATATTCCCTATAAAAATGTTTTTGAGGAAAAATATTCGTATCAAGTGCCAAGAAAATGGCTCTGCATTCAACAGAAATGATGAAAAATGTAATTGGACAAGCTGAAGCTGCCTTTTTTTTTTAATCACTGTTACTGGCTAGAAGAACTCAGCAGGACAATTATGGGATTAAACATGTGGTGTGTAACTAAAGAAAATTGAGTGACTGCTTTTGACAAAATCATTCCTGCATACATCTCTTAACATCAGTGGTGATCCAGTGGGGGTGAATTAGGTCCATTATTTACATTTTTACAGGCAATTTTTGTGATTTGAATTAAAACTTGATTTTTCCTGTTGGAATTACAATTTGGGCATTTTTTTTTTTTTCTCAAGCTTTTCATCTACACTGAAATGTGTAAATTCTGTACGTTGAAGAAATTAAGCAAGACTTGCAAAGTACCTTCAGAATTTGGGGTGCTGACCTTGCAAGAGTGTTGCACAGTGTTTTCCTTTATTCAGTGGAGCTAAGGGGGATGAGTGGTACATTTACTATTCACCAGACTCACACAGACCTAAGACTTCCTCACTCTAATCAGAATTTTTTTGATCACATAGAATGCAAGAGACTGGTTAGAGGAACATACAGCAATTGTTTGTTTGGAACAATAAGGAAACAACCAGTGGAATGTTTTGTGGCTTTTTCACACTCCTAAATTTGCCATTTCTGACAGGATTTGGCATCACTGCAATAATTTGCTGATGGAAATGCATTTTTTTAAATGAAAAAGGATAGCTAGACATACTAAAAACAATAACCTACAGATTTCTCAGGTGTACACTACCTGTTATGTAGATGCACATGGTATCCAGAGGCTCGGTTCTGAGGTTAATTATTTGAATTCTATTTAAAACATCTGTGAAATAACATTTTTTTTATGTTGCTCCAAGTCTTCAAATTTCAGATTACTGAAATATGGCATTTCAAGATAACAGTGAATATAAGGATTTGCTTCCAAGTATGTAAAAGGAATTCTGAGGGTTTCACTGGCAATAAAAATAAATGTGAGAGCCAAACCAAAGTCGATAACAAATAGCAGATGTATTTGACATCTACTGCTGTTTATATAGTGATAGAGTAAAAATTCAGGGTAATCTATTACACAGATGATGGGTTTATGCTGAATGCCAGAAAGGCAAGTCTTCCAAACAGTACAGCAGTTGGTACCCCCAAAGAGACACTGACTGCCATTTGCTATTACACTGAGTGAGGAGAATGGGAATCAGAAGGAATGTGCCCTTAGCTTAGCTTGCTTTGTGCCATGGAGACAGACACACACTGGCAAGGTAGAGTTGAGAAAGATGAACTGATTCAGCCTGCATTCCATCTATTATCACCTCCAAGACCTCCAACTTACTGCTTACTATGTTAAAAAGATGACAGAGAGAAAAGATGGCAGCTTTCCTCAGGATCCTACAACACAGAATCTGTCTCCATACCCATACTCATCAGAAGTGACTTAACATTAAACCAAAGCTCTTTTGAAACAATGCTGTACTCTGGAAACTATATCCTGAAAGCAGCATAACTTCCACTCCATTGTGTCCATGGTATTGAGCAACTAGTATACTACTCTTTATCTAATTCAAATACTGAATCTTTGATTCCAAACTTAAGGATTTTCTTGGTTACTGTTTGGCAATCAGGCTGAACACTTGATATCTACTTAGAATTTCTCATCCCCTTTTTCTCAGGGGAAAAAAAATCATTCTAGAAAATTAAAGAGCACTGTAGATGGAAGAATTGTAAAGGCATGGATCATCATCTTTGAGAAACTGGTCTTAATAGACATAGAGGTCATAAGAATCACGAGTGTTCTGGGAGGAATTCCATTGTTGGCTGCGTCAGTACAAAAGCATTCAAATGACACTGGCAGATAGAAAGTTCAGATAAAAGGTGAGGTTTCAGACAAAACCACACATGTAGTTATGCTGACCAACTCTTTCCCATGGCACTTTGTGGATTCAAGAAGTTCACCTGGGTTCAAGGGAAGACCAGCAAATTCATGAAATTCATGCAAGGGTTACTTAATAACCAGACACTATCCCTGCCTTGGGAAGTCCCTCCAGATGGTTGGAGACTGCAAAAGGATTCACGGAGTGTATCATGAAAGGCTCTGTCAAGTCTTAATTCCTTGGGTGTCCCCGTTTTTGCCACATTTGGAGGGAGAGCACTGGGTAGGTCTGGCTCCGTTCTGACCCAGCAGATGCAGTCACACATGGCGGTGTTTCCTGCTCCAGTGCTCGTGCCAGCCCTGGGAACATTTCCTGTCTGCCCGCACAGCCCTTCCCTAAGGAAAGGACAAACTGACAGCGGGACACTGTTCTCCCACACAATTAACAAGCAAGGAGAAGTATTTTGAAAAACTTCAGAATGCAGACTTAATGCGTGGCATAGACAAAATCCACCTTTATTCTGCTATTTCAACAAAGAATAAACTCAACTAATAATAATTTTATAACAGGAGTGCGGATACCAGAACGCAGCTTTTCGAACTGTTTTAATGACTAACTAAAAAAAATGCCTTCCCACAATAAGTAGGGGAATTCCAAGATGTTGAAAGGCAAAAAGAACGTATATTAATGAGTTTAAATTTGGGGAATTTCCCTTTGTACAGGACACCGATAAAAGGTCTTTTAAACATCGCATTATAACGCAGCTGCGGCAACAATTACCTATGAATACCTTAAACATGTTTTTTGAGATACTTGCTTTAAAATTATTCTCATTGAAGAGGACACGTGGAAATACTTAGTTTGGAATTTTGGAAGGGGTTTTGTTTTCCCGGCCGGCCGGTGATACTTTCATCCGGTGTTGATGGGAGCCGCGATGACGCTTGCATTCCGTGCCCTGCTGCCTCCATGCGCATTCCCTCGGGCACGTCCGGCGGTCCTTCAGGCTTCCATGAGTGCGAAGCGCTCGCTGAGCCCCGCGGCCGCCGCCGCTGCCAGACCCGCGTTCCGCTCGTGCCTGTCGCCTGTCGCGACACAGCGGCGCGCGGCGGCCGCGGGGCTCGCGCATGCGCGGCGTCGCCGGCGGG
>VZTB01016193.1:57605-86975 GCA_013397245.1 Thryothorus ludovicianus | reverse complement strand
CGTGCGGAGCGGGGAGCGGCGGCGCCTCCCGGGGCTCGGCGGTCCCGGCTGCCGCCTGGCCTGGACCCGCGCCGTGTGGGGCACGGCCGGTGGGAGCGGGAGCAGCGGCGGTCCCGGCCGTGCCGGCGGGGGAACCCGGGGGAGGGATCCTCGCGTGAGATAAGGAGAACCCGGAGCCAGGGTGGGCTCTCTCGAGTGTCCCTGTGCCACCGGGAGGGGCCTCCGCTGGGTCCTCGGTGTTCCATCTCAGATGCTTGGAGACCAAACTTGCAGTATCCAGGGCCTAGTCAGTGTCCCTTAAGTGTTTCTTGGAGTGAATCTTACCAAGGCTCGGAGCCCAGCGTTTTGGGATGTCAGAACTGTGATAGCTCTTTGAGATGGGGTTTGAACTGCCTCAAACCCTGCATGCCCGAGTGAGAGTCAGGTCTTGGATGTAACTCGTGCTCTTTCTTGTTACACCTGAATGCCGTGTATCCTGCACACTGTGGCCTGTCAGATAGCAGTCACCATCCTTTGTTTGGTTTCTTGGAACAATCTGAAGCCAAGCTTCAGCTTCTGTAGGCCACTGGTTCTGTTTGCCCTGTTTCTGCAGGGCATCAGATTGTACAGAGGCACATGCTGGTGCTCTTTGTGTAGGATACAGTCAGCTCACAGTCTGGCAGGACAGAAGTTTGAGAGTGCTCCTGGAGGATCCAGGGATGGATGAACTGTTTTGCAGCATCATCCTGATGCTGCCTTCTCCAGCTGCAGTGGCTTCGCTGCACATCCACTGCATGTTATGTCCATAAATCCATCTGTTCTCCAGGAAAGGAGCTTCTGGGGTCAGACTGCATGAATTGCCCGCGGCAGCCATATGTTTTTTTTTGTGACTGCCCTTGAGTTTCTCAGGAGGAAGCCTGTATGGATGAGGCCTCATGGATGGGTGGCCTAGTCTCAAGCAGTCCTTTCTGCAAGGAAGAATGAGGAAGGTACCTGTGTGTAGGTGTTTGTACACAGACAGAAAGTTACCTGTGCTAGATACCTACATATGGGTGCTGTCTTACATCTGGAGCACGTATAATGCTTACTGTCCCTTGTACGTGGGGATGGTAGGGACAGAGCTCCCTCACCCAGGTTCCAGTGGTTCTGTGATAGAGGAGTCCTGGGCTCCGACCTTCCAGGCTGGTTGGTTTGCATCACTTTTCACTGTCTCTGTCACTGTACTACTTGTTGGAAATGATTTCTGCATCCTGTAGAAGAGAGGAAAGCAGAGGAAAGTGGTTTTCTGCCTCTGAGATATATTCAGCCATTAGGTTAATGTATGATAGATGTGTAGTACCTCCATACCTTTTAATGTCTCAGAAACAAGTATCTGCATGTGTATTTGAGAGCTTCTGCACACGGCCTGGAGCTGTCTTAAAGCTATTTTAAGTACCTATGTGCTGTAGGAAGAAAAATATGTAGATGTGCATAGTTAACTTCCAGCAAGAATGAGCTCACTTTACTCAGAGCCAGGCTGGCAACTCGGGCCTGGTGCCACATGGGTGTCTCTGTTTGCCAGCAGCTAGCCACAGTATGGGCAGAAATCTTATGTTTGCTTGCAATGAAATGTCCATATCTAGATGGTTTTGTTTTATCTTTGTCTCTTTGCTGGAGTAAGATTAGCTAGGGGCTGTCAAGGATGAGCATGGACATGTGTTGCTTTTAGATTGCCTTAAAACTTGAGGTGTTTCTGGAATTTGGCAGTACAAGAACAGAGATTTCCAGCATAGTGATGTTGGACTGAAATGCCTATACTATGTCTTAGGTCTGGCTTCTGCTTCTAAAGCTCAGAAAACTCATGTGCCTTTAAAGTGATCTCATATTAGAATACTGTTATTTCACATTGCTGAGGTTAAATACCTCAAAGCATCAGTGTTCTCTTGCTGCCTATTAGTTTCAGTCTTCAAAGGTGAAGTTTCTTCTAAGTGGAGTTCTGGGAGGTGAAGAAAATTACTACAGTAAAATTTCTGGCTGTTGACATGTATTCAGGGAAGAGCAAGGGGCTGCTGTTTTCTGAGAGAATGTCTGCAGTGCTGCTGAAATACTTAGGTAGCAATGAACAGACATAAGACAGCACTAGCAACTTGGATTTGTTACATTGTAAGAGCCACTTCACCTTTTGACTCCTTTCCTTGAAAACTGAGTGATGGAGGTGGTAGTAGCCTTAGAAGGAGCTGCAGTTTAGCAAGCCTGGTTGTTGGCAGTTGTGAGCAAAAACTAGCTTGTGAGGGCACCTATTCCTACTGCCACCTGTGTGTCACAGAGCCACAGAATGGCTGAGATTAGGTGGGCCCTCTGGAGATTATCTGGCCCCAAGCCCCTGCCCAAGGAGGCCCACCTAGAGCTGGATGCCAGGAGTGTTTCCAGATGGTTTGTGAGTAGTACAGGTACCCTGTTCCACTGCTCAGTAAAACATGTTTTCAGGTGTTCAGCTCCTGTTTCAGTTTGTTCCAGTCCCCTCTGATTTGGTCCTGTCACTGGGCATCACTGGAAAAAGTCTGGTTCTGTCTGTCTGCTTTACAGCCTCCCTTCAGGTGCTTGTACAGATAAAGAGACAAGTGTTGCAAAGCCTGTGCTTGGGCCTTCAAGCATGACCAGTTTGCAGGCAGGGCTGGCTCATGTCTTACTGGGTTTTGGCTCTGCTGCAGGCTGGCACAGGTCATCCCAGATGAGCAGAGTTGTACAAAGGGAAAGGGCACATTTGGGTAACCAGTAAATGCTCTGGTGTCTGAGAGCAATAAAGACACGACAGTGAGGCCTTCCTTAACACTGACTCAGCAGATTGAACATTAAGATGCAATTTTTTTTTTATCTTTAGATTTTTACTCTTCTGTTGTGCTATCCTTTCTATAGATCTGAGTGCAGTTTTTAAAATAGCCAAGTTTCCTGCTCCTCTTATTTTAAGGTAGTTTTAGCAATTTACTTTCCTGTTTGTAGACATGTTCTAAATTCTTGGTTCATGTGCATAGCTAACAAAAAAATCTCACCTACATTTAGCTGCTCTCTGAAAGTTGCCACTCAGCCAGATATTAGGAATTTCTGAATGTTCATCAAATATTGCCAGATAAACAGTTTTAAAAGTTGTTATTCCTAAGGCTTTTGAAACCATTAATCAGGAGAAATTTATTTCATGCATCATTTCATGACTGTCACTTTACTGTTTGCTTCTTAATCCATTGTACTTGCATGAATAACACTATGTAATTGGCATCTGTGTAGCTTTCACTATAAAAAGTGAAGAAAAACACTGAAGTGTTTGAATGTCAAGTCAGAAAATGTGATACTAATGTTAAAACCTGTCTCCTGTGCCTCCTGTGTCATCTTATCAGTTTTCATCTAAATCAGTAAAAAATCAGAGAAGCTTATATCCTTTAATATGGTAAAATTTATGTCAAAAATCCATCTGTGAGAATTTATGGCTATTATAGATTAAGGTTGGACAATTTTGATGAAGTTCAGAACTGCCTTTTTGTTCTAAAACTTTCTCTGTTGCTGTTAAGCTTGAACTGAACAAAAAGTCAAATTAGAAGGAACATTTGAAAGAAGCAGTGATAGTGGTTTTGTGAAGAGAGTCAATACATATTGTGCTAAAGACCTTAAGGACACAAAGTGTTGCACAAATATTAAATATTAAAAAGGCCATAAATTGATGAGATTTCTGTGTTGGGGGAAGGTGTGTCAGAATTAATTGTAGTAGTGTCTCTGACAAGTTTTTTATCAACATTTGTGTATTTTTCCAGAATATGCATTTAAGGCCATAAACCAAGGTGGACTTACATCTGTAGCTGTCCGTGGGAAAGATTCTGCAGTAATTGTAACACAGAAGAAAGTACCTGTAAGTAGTCTCTTTTTGAGGGGAGGTGTGGAAGGAGAGGAGAAAAAAAGATGGGGTGAGACTCAGCAATATTGTTATTATACTTATTAGCACTGACATAAATTGCTATTTGAACTGAATATCTAATTGTCATTCTGCTTATTAAAAGTTCTAGCTCCATGTAGTGCTCAGCTGTGTGTTTTCTCCCTAAGTATTGCAATATTGGTTTTCTCTGTAGTTGTTGAAGGGATAAATCTAAAATATAAGTTGACCCTGCTGTATTGAGCATGCATTCATTGCTCTGGCTGGTAAGGATTGAGTTGTCCATAACCAGTTCCCTGATTTCTTTAATTTCTGCTGAGAAAATGTTATACCAATAGCATGTAGAGCAGGTTTTGCA
The DNA here is from genome assembly GCA_013397245.1 of Thryothorus ludovicianus. Taxonomy (NCBI): domain Eukaryota; kingdom Metazoa; phylum Chordata; class Aves; order Passeriformes; family Certhiidae; genus Thryothorus; species Thryothorus ludovicianus. Next base: position 82,740 of record VZTB01016193.1, on the reverse strand, counting down.
TGAGTGTTTCCACTTAGTGATTATGTACTGTTGAAAAAGGAAGGAAATTCTTTTATGTTTGAAGGGCAGCATGCAATTGAAGGGCAAGCTTTTGTCTGTGGGTCCTCAAAGTTTCTTCAGAGGGAAAAGGACTGTGATGTTGATCATGTTCTTGTTGTTCTCCAGGGCTGTAGTATTAATCTTCCCTATTCTCCAATTTCTTCCTTTGCATGTCTGCAGCAGTAAAAGTTGGAAAGCCTGAAAGATGATTTTTTAGCTGTTATGGGTCCTTTTAGGCTCTTCTGTAAAAACCAGAGGATTCAGAGTTTGTCTTTTGTTTGTGTATTTGTTTTCTTTTTACTTCAAGGACAGTGTTTGCCATTATATTATTTCTGTTTCCTCTTTAGGACAAGTTACTGGATTCCAACACAGTGACTCATTTATTCAAGATTACTGAAAATATTGGTTGTGTGATGACAGGAATGACAGGTATTGAATTCAGCAGTCTGGTTTTGGAGAGCTTACCTAGTTCTAATGGGTATATTTAAAGACAATGTAAAGTTGGACCTGGAATTTATATTCTCAGGCAGTACTAGAAATAAACATGGTACATGTTCAGTGGAATTAATATTAGTTCTTTTTATCTAGCTGACAGCAGATCCCAGGTGCAGAGAGCCCGCTATGAGGCTGCAAACTGGAAGTACAAGTATGGATATGACATCCCTGTGGATATGCTGTGTAAAAGGATTGCAGATATTTCTCAGGTCTATACACAGAATGCTGAAATGAGGCCCCTTGGTTGCTGTAAGTACAGTGTATGAAAATTACCTTTACTGTTTCTTGTCTAAGTTTGCAAATTTGTATATAAGAAATTCTCAGCCATTTTCCAAATGGGTAACTGAGGGAGTAAGAGGGATGAACTGCTGAATGAGAGATCAATGTTGTCAGTCTTGAGCTGGAGCCATGATTTGACCATAGGTTCAGCATTTGAAACAATGTATCCTCTCTGATACTATTTCACCTTAGTTTTTGGGGCCTGGTCTGTTTGCACTGTGCAGTGATATCTGTGAGCAGGAGATGCTCTTTATAGCCATGTCTGATTGTGGTGGTTTGACCAAGTGTCTGCCAAAGCCTCTCCATCACTCCCTTCCCCAGCTAGACATAGAAAGGCTTATGGATGAGGATAATGGCAGGGAGGGATCACTCACCAATTACCACCATGGGCAAAACAGATTCACCTTGGCAAAATTAACTGAATTTATTAACAAGCAAATAAAAATAGTGTACTGGGTAGTAAAACCAAATCTTCAAAACACTTTCTTCCTACTTCCTTCACAGATTTAACCTGATTCTTTACCTCTCCCTCAATGGAGCAGGGAGATGAGAAGGGGGTCTGTGATCCTTCCATAGTATATTGTTTCTGTTGCTACTTCTTCCTCAGGGGGATGACTCCTCACACTCTTCCCCTGCTGGAATGTGTCTCACACAGGAGACAGTCCTCCATGAACTTCTCCAAAGTGAGACCTTCCCACAGGCTGCAGTTCCTCACAAACTGCCCCAGCAAGGAGCCCCCCTTATGTGGGGTGCAGTCCTTCAGGAGCAGACTGCTCCCATGTGGGCTTCTTTCTCCACAGCAGCACAGGTCCTGCCAGGAGCCTGCCCCAGCACGGACTTCACATGGGGCCATAGCCTCCTTCAGGCATCCACCTGCTCCAGCGTGGGCTCCTTCAGGGGCTGCAGGTGGATCTCTGTTCCACCATGGATTGTCCATGGGCTGCAGGGGCACAGCTGCCTCATTCACCATGGTCTGCACAACAGGCTGCAGGGGAGTCAGCTCTGGCAGCTCCTTCCCTCTGTCGTTTGCCTCAGTGTCTGCAGAGTTGTTCCTCTCACATTTTCTCACTCTTCTCTGTGCAATTTCCTTCTTTTTTTTTTTTCTTTATTAAATACATTATCCCAGAGGCACTACCACCATTGTGGATGGGCTTGGCCTCAGCCAGCAGCAGATTGGTCTTGGAGCCAGCTGGCTTTGGCTCCTTCAGACACAGGGGAAGCTTCTGGCAGCTTCTCACAGAAGCCAGCCCTGTAGCCCCCTCACTACCAAAACCTTGCCATGTAAGACAAGTACACTGTGTCAGGGTAAACATCACTGTTAAAAGAGAGAGATGGAGACTACAATTATCCCTGTGCAGCTTTTGTGGCTCTTTTATCTAAGTAGTATGTACAGAACAGATTTACATAATTTTTGCTCCTAACTTAGCTATTGTATATATAATGTAGAGGAAGAACTGCCTAAAATATTTCCCTTGCAAATATTTCTACATGTCTTGTTTTATAACAACCAATGCAGCTTAAAAAGAAGTTGTGTGTTGAGTAATTTTTTGTAGATGTTCCTGGTCATCTATATGTTCTGGGGTTGGTTCTGATTTATTTTTTCTCTTATTTTGGGCTGTAAGCAAATTATAAACATACTGTTAGGTTGTTCAGGAACTGAGGTAAAAGGCTTAACAAATTACTCAATTACTTTTTCATTAAACATTCTGAGTTTCTTTTTGATTGGTTGGGTTTTGGTTTGTTTTTTGGTTTTTTTTAAGGAGAATAGTTTCAGAATTGATGAATCACTTCTCGTAATCATAGTAGGCACTAAGACTTCTCACTAAAGAATCAACAGAGTTGCACCACAGTTTCCATGATGGGGCAATTTTCCTATGCTTGTGTGCTTGTAATTTTCAGGAAGGATTGATTGTTTCTTTCTTCCCTTGGCATTTTCCATGCCTTGATACTACTGGAAATTCCTTTTTTAAAGTACTTGAATAAAAATGTATTTTTCTTTACTTCCCTTAGCCTTTTTGAAAATATGAGGGGATTTTTTTTCTATTGTAGTAATAGCTGCCCAGAAGTTTATTAGCTCTAACTACTAGTTAAAAGTTACACAAGTGTAAAGGAAAAATAATTGAAAACCATGACCTTGTCCTGTTTTGGGGTTTTACTGCAAGTATTGCTTTTGATTTATTTTTTAATATGCATTTTGAGACAATGCAGCTGTAAATCAAGAAGTGAGGGTGAACACGTGCATTTCAGTGATGTGGTCAGTTTGTGTTACTTGGAAACTATCCAGCTTCAAAACACTTAGATGATCTTCAAAAAATTAGTTACGTCCTGATATTTCCACTTTTCATTTCAGTTTGTTGTTTTTTAATTTAAAGAGGAAAAGGTATGTTTTTCAGGGTTACAAACAAGAAATCTAAATTTGATTTTTTAATATTTCCATTAGTTTTAGCATGTTGTAAAGTTGTTTTCTAGTAAAAGGCACATGGTAATAGAACTATTGTTTACACTTTTGTGTCATACAAGACAGGATGTGAGCTGAGGCTTACTAAACTCTATCAGGATAAAACTTTTGTATTTCCTGACTTTGTGGTTCTCTGCACACTGAACATGGCAAAAATGTTTGTATGTTTAATGAGTAGCCTTCTTTGGGAATGACAGAGATAGAGTTTCTGCTAAGCTGAGTTGCACACCTGGTAATGAGATGCTAATAAGAAATGGCAAATTAGAGACAAAAAGGAAATCACAGCTCCAGGTGTGGGACTGATTCCCAAAGATGTACTGCTGTGCATGCATGATTTTTCACAGAGAGGAGTATCCATTCTGTTCTTCAGTTGAATTAAATTGCTAAGATTGGGGAAATAAATAAATTAACAAATTTTCTCTTCAAGGTATGATTTTGATTGGTATTGATGAAGAGCACGGCCCTCAGGTATACAAGTGTGATCCAGCAGGTTACTATTGTGGATTCAAGGCCACAGCTGCAGGAGTTAAACAGACAGAGTCAACCAGTTTCCTTGAAAAGAAAGTAAAGAAGAAATTTGACTGGACATATGAACAAACTGTAGAGGTAGGCCAGCACAAGGAAATGAAAATTTGTTGAAAGTATTTTTAATGAATATGCTGCATGTAGGCTTGCAATGCAGAGAAATGTAGTTAGGCATTTCCTCTTTCCCTACAGTTCTGTATTGCTGCCAGAGCAAATACAGCTATTCCAACCAGAAAATCATTTGAAGGTATTCTGCAAGTATTTGAATGGTCATCTAATCTGCTTTTTTTGTTTTATGTTAGTTGAAGCAGATTCTATAATTATGGCACTCCCACTGTAGCTGGTGTTTGGCTACTACAGTACTTAATTTTGGAGATATCAGTATGACTTAAATTTTAGTGACATTTAAAACAAGCTTCATATAAGAAGGTATTTCAAATAGTATCTTTGCATGATAAAAGGTTTTGGTTTTGTTGTGTTTTTTGTGCTATGAAAACATGTCCCTTTGCATTTTGTTGAGTGGGCTTTTTAGGGAGAGGACTGGAAAGGAACTGTAGCAAAGGAAAACTATTTGGAATTTCTAAGCTGAGATTTTGAAGTGAGAGGAAGTAACTTTATACCAGAAGGAAGGATAGTTGTTAATGCTATGCCTATTAAGAAAAAAAAAAGCCTTAGTGCTTTCTTTCTAACGATAGTGGATTTTGTCATCTTTCAGACAGCAATAACCTGCCTGTCCACTGTACTATCCATTGATTTCAAACCTTCAGAAATAGAAGTTGGTGTAGTCACAGTGGAAAATCCTAAATTCAGGTAAGTGATCAGTGTTGATAAAACTTGGTGTGTTTCTTTGATTATGTGCAATTATTTTTACCTTCTTGTGTAATCGTAAATTGAGAAAAAGAGATAAATTTCAGAGATTGAAGTTTTGAAGGGTTTTTTACTTGTAACTCTTCAAAATGTGTAGGGACAGAAAACATTGTGTGAAACTAATAACCCAGTTTTAAAATGTGTGACATGATTATGGGAATTAGTTGGAAAAAAGCATTCTCTTTCATGTCTTAAAAGGGTATTGCTTTCTGTGATGATTGAAATGTAGTTACACCTGGTCTAGAAGTGTTTTCATGCTTTCTGAATTGAATCTTTAAATTATTCTTGCATATCTTTTAATTGTTAGCATTTTTTAACTTCTAAAATATGTAGTTAATAGGTTATGGATTTGTGTGGGTTGGAAAATTACATTTAAATTTGGCAAGATTAAAAGATCACGGATTTAAAAAATCACTAGTGATTTGAAAATGGCTGAACCATCTGCTTTCCAAGGACTCTGCATTCCCATCTAGCATGACAGTGAGGCACCTGCTATTTCTTCCCTCCTCCATTATTGCCTGCAGCACACTCTGTGCACCAAGATTGCTTGGTCAGTGTATCAAGACAACACCTGGAGGTGTTCCTGCTGAGGGCAGGAAAGCCTCACATTGGATACAGTGTACTTGACAGCCTTCTCACAGCACACTGTATAGCTGCAGAAGCAGGCATGAAATGTGGGAGAAAAAGTTTGGGAGATTTTTTGTAATGCAAAAGAACCCTCCAGGTATGGCTTACCTAAAATTTTAAGTCTGGCTTGCTGCAGAGGGATTCAGTTATTTCTGCTTTAGTCTTTCATTTAGTTGTTTGTTTGTTTGGGTTTTTCCTGTTTTGTTTTTTTTTTTAATTAAAAAAAAAAGACAGGAACAGTTAAATTGGGAACAAAGTCTGCTGTTACCTTAGTCTAACTACTTGGTAAATGGGGACTGAAGAGAGGCTTCAGACTTTTGGGTGCTACAGGTTCAGTCTTTTAAGTGCTTCCTTTCTAATGTTTTTAAGGTGGACACAGTGATGAAGGGTGGATTTGCTAATTTTGATGATTTGGTGGGGTGTGCTGAGGACAGCAGAACAGCACAGTGTTTGTGAGAAGGCACACAGGAGCTGCATGACTCCTTTTCTACTGCCACTCAAGGGATCAAGCTACCTTCTCACTAGGTCTCAACTTGCAAATGCATTAGTCATGAAGAATTACCTGTTATTTTTCTATCATTTGTTACCTCCTTGCTCTCCAGTGCCTTTGATTCTTCCTTTATTTTTTAAGAGAGTTGGAATGTTGGCCAGTGGCACTGGCAGCAGGGCTTTAAAGGGCAGAAAGATGCATTGCTGTAAAACTTTTTTGTATAGATATTAGGTTGTAATACTGGAGCTTAAGGGGAAGAATCATTTAAGCTATTTAAGATTTCTTTTTGTTCTTTCAGGATTCTTACAGAAGCAGAGATTGATGTGCACCTTGTAGCTCTGGCAGAGAGAGACTAATTAGCGTTCCCGTTTCCATTGTCTGTGCTTCTGGCCAGGATGTTTGGTGAAAAGAAAACACTTAATAATGGTTTTAGATTATGGGTGGAAAACAGTGTTCGCTATATGATGTATTTTACTCTCTACAAATAAAACAGAGGTTTTTGAAATTCTTGGTGTCTCCTTCTAATGTTATTTTTTAAACTTTGAATTCTATGAAATTGTCATCAAAATGCATGATGACTTTTAGTATTTCTGTGGTAATTGCTTGCCTTTTAATTGTATTTTAAGAGAAATTTTATGCTCTGAGCTGTATTTGTCATCTGGGATATTTGAATCTTTGTGTAAAGTTAATATCAATTTTTGTGGGGTGTGTGTGTCTTGAGATAATTCTTACGTTTATGTTCATTCTCTCTATGGCCTGATGTTGAAAGCCATATAATGTTACTGGTTTAATTGTGGGGAAGTTAGGAAGACCTTACTTGCTCAGGTTTATATGAGGATATAGGGCAAAAGCAGAAGGAAAAAGCTTGAGCTGTGATTCTGAGTCCAGTCCTTTAGACTGATTTATTTGCCGTGCATGTAATGGATTTAAGAGATGTCTTCTGTAATTAAATAGCACTGAAGCTGACATTTATTTAGGGAAAATATTCTATATGTAGTGTACTTTGGGATTTTGACTTAGTCACCCTACCAGGTTTTGAGGCTTTGGACAGTGCCAGAAACAAATGTTGGGGCTAGACAAGGCCAATAGACAAAGTCCATCAACAGGAATGTCTCTGGGAAGCAATTCTTGCTCCTTCAGAGGTTTTGTGTTTGGAGATGAGAGTGCAAAAACTTGAAGGTGGAAAAAAAAGCCTTTTTGTTTTGCTTCAATTGAAGAGGTTCCAGCCTCAGCAATAAACAGGGAGATGAAGAAGTTGTGAGTGAGGAGACACTAAGGAGAAAGGGAAGATTACCAGGCCATTCTAGTTGTTGCACACAAGTCTCCTTGAAAGAATGCACAAGTTAACACAACATGACTCCTCACCTTCATTCCTCTGCTGTGTTCTTCTCATATTGACTTTAGTTGTTCCAAAATTCTCTTTGATTTTTTTTTTTCAAGGCATTTGGGAAGGGCCTCATAAGTTGTCAGAAACTGAGATTGGTTAATATTTTTCTTTGTGCTTTGCAGTTAAAGCCCCTTGAATATGTATTTTTCAAGTTCATTTTACTAAAAAAGCTGCAAGTCTGTGTTTGGTAGCTTTAATAAATGATAATGCCAACTTCATGTGATAACTGAGTTGAGGAGATTCAGATGTATAGTAAAATGTGGGCTTCACAAAGCTTCTTGGATTTCTATTAGTGCCTCCAAATTTCAGCTTCCCTCATGTCAAATAGTGTAGATAAGATAAGCACCTCTGCTTCTGGTTTTGGGTTGGCTGTCTGAGAATTCTGTGTGCAACAGTTAATGGCACATTCAGAAAGGTCTGTGTTATTTCAGCTGCCAGCAATAGCTCTATTTCTGAAAACCCCTAGGGCCTTTCTTCCTAATACTCCACTTGTATAACAACCTGGAATTTGGGTAGGCTTAGGTCATCATTTAGTCTGCCACAAAATATAATCTGTTGATAGTTTGTTTTTGATCAGCTTTAATAATCTATGGAAAATGTCACTAATGACTTCTTGAACAAAAAATAAAGGGAAGATGACAATCAGGGATCCATATGACTAGGGCACATCTGCATAGTATTCAATATCAAAATTCCCTGCAAGTCCTTTAATCTAAATTTTGGAGCCTGCATGGGATTGTGTAACTCAGGTGGTGGTTCTGAGAGCAGTGGGTGTTTATTCATACCTTGCCTGTTTTGCAATGCAGAACATCCCATCTTGTGTTCAGAGATGATAAAATAAGCTGTCTACAATATAGTGACTGTGAACCTTGACTTTTTTTGTTAAGCAAAGTTAAAATCACAGCAATTGAAATGACATTTTTTGCTAGTATTTTGCCCTGTAGAGAAAAGTCATTCTCTTTTCACATTAATAATGGGGATTTTTCTTTTTTAGTCAAAGCTTTTTGTTACTGAAGATAAGGCAGCAATGCAGGTGGGGATTCCTGACTGAATGGGAAACCCCCGTGCATTGTGTGTAACACATAACTACATTCTTCACACCCTGGAGCAGAAATCACCTGCAGCCCAGCTGTACAGGTGTGGCTGGTGCTGAGCTGTAGCTGCTATCACCTGCTGTTGCCAACCTGGCACTTCTAAAGAAACTGGAGTGGCACAATCCTGGTGCTTCTAGTTTGGGTAGAGCTTATAAAGAGTGGTACCAGACTTGAGATTGCTCCGTGTGTTTGTGGTTTTTTGTGCCAGTGCTGAGAACTGACAGATGCAGTTACAGTGTGAATGCACAAGTTGTTAAACAGGAATAGGATCAAGCTTTATTTGCATACCAGACCCACATCAGTGTTACCTGTACTAAATTTGGACTGGCTCTGCACTACCTTCTAACTCTCCACATTACATTACCAGTGTTCTTTACCTGTGGAATAGTGTAAGCATGCAAATGCCAAGTGCATGCAGTCAGCTTACGTAAATCACTGTTGAACTCTGAAAATATTCTGGATTTCTTATGAATAACTTCCCTCCCTCCATACAAATGGGGCTCCAAAGACAGTAATGGTATTTATTATAAACAGAAGTAGCTCAGTGGGGAGCCAGTTGCTCACCCATCCCATGATGTGTTTATCGGGACATTTTGTCCTGAAGGATCCTGTGGGAGACAGTATGGAAAGCTTTACTGAAATCCAAAAGGATTACATCAACTGACTTCCCCTGATCAGCTGGGTGGGTTACCTTGTCATAAAAGGAAATCAGCCATGACAAGCAGGATTTTCCCTTCATGAAGCTGTGCTGGCTATGATCGATGACCCCATCCTTTAGGTGTTCAAAGGCATTTTCCCAGGGGACCTTACTAACTGGCTTCCTGAGCAGCCTGAATCTGCTCTCCTCTGTCTAGAGCTGAAGTTTTGCTGGCACTTTTCCTCCTGTCAATACAGATTTTAGACTCGATAGCTTTGTGGTCACTGTGGCCAATTCCCACTCATGAGACCCTATCTTGACACACAACAGCCCTTTTAAGGCAGGCAGTAGTGAACTTCTGTAGGATACCTTCTTTCAGGTACCTCTTAAGAGCAATATGTGCTACTGTGTAACTCACAGTGTTTGGCTGTATCTTTTCACTGTAAAACTGGTCACAGTCTAAGGACAGAGGTAGATGGGGGTTCAGATGGGCAAGTTCATACAGATAGATCACAACAATTTTAATTACATGGAATTATGTGCAGCATTATTTTTTACCTTCTTTGTCCTGTTTTGCATTAAATCAATGTCCAGGTTTACCAAATAAGAAATGTTTTGGTTCAGCACACATTGTTGGAAGTAAAGTGAAAGAACTATGTCTGTCATTTTCTAGCATCTGAAGAGAAAAAAAAGTATGTAACTTTCCCATTTTTTCCCCTGGCAAAGAACCAAGGGCTGCTCTTTTGAGTTCTGTAAAACAGCAGCCTTACTGGGTCAAGAGATCAAGTTTTGTGAAACATATGCATAGCAGTATTCATGTTTTCTTCTAGGAAAAAGAACTACCAGGGTAGTAACAGTAGGGGCATTGCTTTTCATTTTGTAATCAGTGAATTTTTGCTTTTTCAGATGGGAAGTTTTTAAATTGTCACAGCTTGTTCCAGCCAGTACTTGTTAGTAACAATTTGTTCTGCTCTGTTGTTTTGCTGTAACCCAAACTACTTGGAAACAATGCAAGACATCCTGTAGTTCAGGATCTTTTGGAACAGTGAAGCTCTCATGCCCATACTAAAACAAGAATCATCACATGCTTATGCAAAGCTGTTTAAAATAGTCCGGACTTTGTTTATTGTGGTGCTCATATTTTAGAAAACCCCATGAAACATTTTAATCTGTCCTTTGATGTATATCTATATAGATAAACTTGCATTTTTAAGTGACTGACAAACCCTCAGTGATTTGCAATATTTGCTGCTCTTCACTAAGATTTTCTTAGCATACTCATCTTTTCTGTAGTAATGATCTTACCCCACGTCACCATCTTCTATGGTAATTCTGTGCTGCAATGTTAAATATGGTAACTAATGTTAATTCATTATAAACCTGGTGAATAAATAGAGCCAGTGCATCACTAAGTCAAAATCCAGCTGCCTGCTTGGCAGAATTGAGTCATCTTCCAAGTAGTGTGTGCTTCCACTTTTTGGGGATAGTGTTTTTCTCCTGGTTCTTTTTAGAACCTGCCAGCTGAACTTCCTGGCACTGCAGATGCACTTCATGACCATCTCCTACCTGTCATTGTGGCTTAGCTGATATGTTCATTGAACCACAAACCTCTGGAATGAAGTTTTCTCTCAGTCTCTAGCAGCAGAGTGTGCAATGCAGGTTAGCATACACAAGCCAAGACTTCAATTTTTGGCCAGCAAATTGTGTTTGTTTCCTCTTCCAGAAAACTGACTCTTGTGACACCCAGTGGCATAAAGAGTTGTGAACATAAGGTATTTATCCTTTTGGAGATTCCTTAGATTAGAAAGCAATCCTCTCTCAAGTTAGTCAAATTTACTAGTTGATGGAGAAAAATTAATGTGCATGGACTGGACTTGGATGAGCAGGAGTAGGGATACCACTTATTGCCATCTGATCGCTGGGATGTTTGCAGGTGTGCTCAATCTCCCTGGGTTTTTTCTGGCTCTTCCTTTAGCAAACACTGATGCTCATTTGCATTTGTGAAGAGCCATTCTCTTTACTTAATTGGTGGAAAACACTGGGGTTTTGATTCAGTTCTCTGTTGCATAAGTGACCTGAGTCATCTTACTCTGGGATAAAATTGTCTGTTAGTGCAGGTGTAAAAGAGGGAAGAGGGAAATGGGATTGCACTGCCTCTGCTTTGAGCCGCTGTGAAACCACAGCCTGCCTCACCAAAGGGACAGGAGTTTCCATAGCTCATTATCCCCTTGGCTAGTCTTTGACTTAAACCAATATGATGACACCTGGCTCACCAAAGTTGTGTTTGCCTTTGTCAGCAGGTGGCTCGAGCTTGGGCAGCATCGGGACTGCTCCCATCTCCTCTGAGAAGGTTTCTTTGGGAGCAGTGCTGTTACGGCAGCTCCTTCTCAGTTCCTCTGTTCCTGTAACCACTGTGTAGCCCAGCAATTTCCAGGGCTACCCAATGAACATGATATGGAAACAAGCTTACGTTTAGAAAGAACAACAAAACCCAGCCAGAACAATGGCTCAATGCGGACACTGGTTTAACCTTGATGCCGGTCCTGCAATAATAGTTCCAGCACAGGACTGCAGGGCAGTGCGGTACAGGATCCATAAGGAGGGGCTGGTTAAACAGGTGGCACACCTGGTAGGAGTGACAGTCAAAATTCTCCCTTGTAAGTAAGTCTTTTCCTCAGGGAAAGACGGGATATTAGTTCTCATAATCTGTAGAAACTTCCTTCATGGAATCTAACTGCAGGCTGGAGTGGTTGGCTAGGCAGGGGGTCTCTCTGGGCAGGGCACTCTTAGGTCATTTGGGAAGCCAGAACTTTCAACAAGGTGTCAAGAAAACCTGCAGCAAGTTGGCTGCCAGAGGGGACAGCAGCTGCCTTACATTGGGTTTTAGCACAAGTGCAATGGGCAGCCTTTCCTTCTTTTCCTTTTCTGTCTCTTAAACCACCTGTAGCCTTGTATATCTTCAGGGCGTTGTGAAGAAATTTATTTGCATTAAATGTTAGCCTAGTTTCAGTTAACAGTACTTGGAAATGCCTGCTGACAGAAAAAAAAAAAACAAACAAAAAACATTTCTCATCTAAGGATGTGGTGAACCTTGAAGATAGGCTACCAGGTTAGCTTAGTTACTCACTGCCCCTGAAGGTAGCTGGAAGCAGGATTGCTGGAGTCAGAGCTGTTAGCAGAAAGTATGGGAGAGAAAGGAAGATTTTCAATGATGACCAGGAAAGTTGCCTGACTTGCCACAAGGTAGTGGCAAGTTGCCCAAAACCTCAATCTCCAGTGGATTTTTTCAGCCTGTAGCTCCTGGTTTCTTCACCTGGTGGGTGTCTGCACACATGAAATGTTTGTTAAATACTTGTTAGATTAGGTGATGATGTTCCCCATCCCTATCTCCAGGAGAGTTTCCATTATTAACCTCTCTTACCTCTTAAAAAAACAATTAAATAAAATACTAAATAGTATAGAATTGGCTTTGGAAGTGCAAAAATAGTTATATCCCATGGCTTACAAAAGTATTTACCAGAAAGTAATCTTTTAAACTTTTTTTCCTACTTTGAGTACTTTGCACTGACACCTACATCTTTCTCACTCCAACGCAGGAAACAGACGTGGGCTCTTGTGTAGGTAGTTCATCAGGTGGTACATCTGTACAAAGTGCATTAATGGTCCATATGTTCAAAGTCAGGAGTTACAGAAATGGGCTGCAAAATACGTCTGAAGGGGGAAGAAAAAAACAGATGCAGATGGGTGAATGTCCTGGTATGCAGGTAAGGAAAACAGAACCAGGTTGTCAAAAAAAGGAAGATAACAAAAAAAATTAATGATAAGTAGCATTATAAGTGGTCTATATTACAGGAATGAAGTAGCAAAGGTCAATTTCAAGAGAGGAATTTAGTTATTAATAGAGAAAAAGAGAATGGATTTTTCTACTCACTGATGCTGGACATATTGATAAATAAAAGCATGTGCAATGAGTTCAGCGGGAGGATTGAGAAACTGCTTGTGTTGATGAAGAGCGTGTTAGCAAAGTGATGCTACAGTCTTTGTTCCAAATACAGGTAATAACGAGTGTGTGATGCTTTCCCACTTTGGTGGCAGATCAGAACACATACCATAACTGCACATGAACACTTGTGCTTTGTAGAAGAATCAACACGTGTGGATAGATACCTGCTCTCATCCAGCTCTGCCATGAACATGGAGCTTTCAAAAGCTCAGGAAAGACCAAGATGTGCTGAGTGGGCAAAGGGCCTTTTTTGATCTCCAAGGCTCAGGTGCATGACGTTAGGCTCTTGGCATGAACAGGCAGGGGCACAGGTCCCCAGGTGAGAAAGAGCTGCCTTCAGTCCCTGCTTGGTCCCAGGCTGGGCCAGCACAGGCAGCCCTGTGATTGCACGCTGGCTGCTCAGGGAGCCCCGTCAGGGCCAGCGCTCATCCCTTTGCTCGGGATCTGCTTCTGTCTGGCTCATCACACAGTTGCATGGGCTGCAGCGCTTGTAGAACGGAGAGGGATAAGATCTTGAGGAAACAGGGAGGGGTAGGACCCAGTTAGCACAGGCTGCTGTTTCACCATCCTGTCAGAGTGCAAAAAGCACACCCTCGATTTGGTTGTGCCACACACTCTGGGCTGCTACGGTGATGTTGTATTGGTATTTGGAACGAGTTCAGATGGAACGTTTCCTAGGAGAATAAACAATCACTCTGTGCCCACACCACGCTGCTCGGGGCTGGCTCGGGGCTGAAGTGCAATCCTCCCGGTCCTTTAGCCGGCTCTGTAGGTGCCGCCCCACTCACAGCCACACAAAGAGCGAGAAACTCCTTATGCGTGTGCTTCCTTCAGTTTGTGCAAAACCGGTGCTTGAAAAGGCTGCATTCGAGAGCTGTGGTTGCTGCCTGGAATCGCTCCAGCTGCTGAAAGGCTCCAGCTCCCTCCCTCTGGTCTTGAGAAATACTGTGGAGCTGCTGAGACAGGTTAGTTGTGCTGGCTAGTACATTGTTTTCTGCTCCTCCATAATGTTCTGACTCGGATTTACCTTCAGGTCTGTTGAAAACAAATAAATAGAATACAGCAAAATTCTCACAGTACATCAATGCTGAAAGATAGACATTTAACACAACTAGTATTTATAGAAACTGTGAACAAAACCTGGGCACTCAGTTTTGCACATCTGTTGATTTTTAGAGCTGGGAAAGAAAACATCATTGTCCTCAGTAAACAGGGTCATATGAGGATAGCTGAGCCAGAAAGGAAACCAACCCAAGCACTGCTCTGCTCTCATGAGCTTCTGCCACAGGCTGTGGGAGAGGACTCAGAACAGCATTAAATATAGTTGCAGCAGAACGTGCCTGGCTAGTTTCTCCCAGGTCTGTGCTTTGAAATTTTCATTGAAAATGTCCCTGCATGGTGCAGTCTCCTAATGATAGCAAAGCCATGGATGTGTCTTCAGCAGCCCCTGAGTCCTGCAGGAGGGCCCACAGGGCTTGGTGCTTTGTAAACTCCCCTACAGCTACAGCCTCTCATCTCAGGTGGTTTCTGAAGACCTTCTGCCACTGTTAGCAATGAAAAATGTTGCCACTCTTCCTTCTTTGCTCTTCTTCATTAAAAATTATTATTTCAACAATTTTTAACATGATTATGCAGCAGACTGCAAACTGAGCAACTTCTATAAACAGATTTCAGTTATCATTAAAAACCTTTCATGCCCAGGTCACAGGCATATTTTTAGATCGGATAGAATTGATCAGTTCTCTTTTTTGGAGACAAAAATGCTAAGAAGTCCTGCTGGAAGTAAGTTATAAAATATCGGGATAAGGATAATTTGAAATTTGTTCAATCGTTGCTAGTCCTAGTCCCGTCCCCTTCAACTTCCATATATTTAACAGTTAATTACACCTCTACCGACCCGAGAAAACATTTTAAGGTAATTTTCCCCACCCCCAGCTGCTCCGAGGCCCACCCTGAAAGGAGCAGGGAAAACCTGGGCATGTTTTTATTGGTGCCACACCTAGGGCTCCGCCCTGGAGGGAATTCCCACACTCGGTAATTGCACGGCGCAGAATGCCGGCAAGCAGTCAACGAGCTCCGGGTCGAGCTTGATTTCAGATCCTGTAAATACAGGAGAAATCTTCACGAATATGCACGGCCTTTTCGGAGATTTCCTCTACTGGTGCCCGTGCCTCTCCTGCAGCCCAGCCAAGCTGTATCTGCTCAGTGCAGAGTGCTATCGAGGCCTTTGCAGCTGCCTGAGACAGTGTGGTTTCCTTTTTTTTTCTTTTCCCTGCTGAACACTGAATAGTGGGGTTTCCTCTGATAAGAATAAACTGGTCTGGTCTATGCCTTTACCACTGGTGGTCAGATGGGAAGTGACGTCTTTCCACCTTGTAGCTCAAAGCTAGGTGTGTTTCAAACACTACAGTGCAGATAATGGCAAAACTCCCTGCAGATGATGCAAGATCCAGAAGCAAAGGACGCAGAAGATGTTTTTGTGTGCTTTGTGTGCCCCTCGCAGTTTACAGGATCCTGCCTGGCTTGTGAGGGCCCGTCCCGTGATTGCCATGGGGAAATGGCCACAGGCTCTGCTGGGATCTCAGCTACTGGCTCAGCTGAGGAGAAGTAAAGGTACTAAAATCCCCTCCTGGCTTCCCTGTTCCCAGACTTCTCCTCCATTCAAAAGCACCGTGTTTAAAGACAGTGTCATAAATTGGGAACCCCCTGTCTTGCACAGTTTCCTTCCTCTTTTCTTCTTCCTGAAACGCAGTGCCTTTGTCACCTCACAGCCACACTGTGCCCTCTGAGCCACAAAGAGAGAGAGCACTCGGTGTGGCTCCATTCATGGCAGCCTCTGCAGGCTCACCTCCCCAGGAGACCCTTCTGGTATGAGGAGGAGGGAGGGATCCTCCTTTTATCCTCCACCATTCTGTCAGGAGAGTAGACAGTGCCTCTAGGTGCAGGCAGCTTGCAAAACCCACAAAGTTGCAAATTTTTTGGCCAAAATGTTCTTGATTTTAAGCAGATAAAGAGCAAGGGAAAACAAACTCAGCATGTAAATGGAGAAGAGGTGTTGTACAACAAGCACTTAACAGCGTTTTTAACTTTAGTAGAAATACAATTTTCACAAAGAGGAAAATCCCTTCAAATCCCACAAAACCCCTCAAGCCTGAGTAGTCATCTGTAGGATCTGGAGAATGAGGGGCTGTGAACACATTGGACTGGAATCCTCGGTTCTCCTCCCCCTGCTTTCAGCAGGACAGGGACCAGGCATTACCATGGACTGTGTGAAACAGCTCATTCTAGCAAAGTGCATTTGCCTGTCTTCTGGAGGTCAGGGATTATTTGTTCACTGCTGAAGGGAAGCTGCTCTGGCCACAGTGCCGATTGCCTTCCTCTAGAAATCCCCCTGAGGAGAAGCTGAGTAAGCTGAACCAGTGGATGCTGAGTCCATGGCAATACTTTCCTCCTAAAGCAGCTGTTGCCACATACCACCAACCAGAGTTAAAAAAAGGACAAAAAAGGCAACCAACCAACCAAAAAAAAAATATAAAAAAGGAAGGGAGGGGATATATGCCCAGTTATGTTACTAAAGTCTCTCCCTGTGTTCAGCTGCAAGGCAAAGCTGGCTGAAAAGAATGGGAGGAATGTGCCTTGTTTTCACATAAGAACTGCAGAGCATCTGTCCTGCAGTTCCCACAGGATTGGTTTTGATCCTTTTTTCTTAAATAACCAATCTGACTTATAGATGTGTGAGTTTTCTGCCCAGGTTCTTTAGCCTTGTTGGAAATATCCTCAAGTGTTTCCTCCTCCAGGTAAATGGGTGGGAGAGATCCCAACTGATACTTGGACTAGGGGAAGACAGCTCAGCTCAGCTCATGGACAAAACCTTCTGTTTTTGCAGTGCTTCAGAGCAGCAGAGTGCTACAGGGGGGGTTAAATGGGACTAGGATGGGGAGCACAGCTGATTGTCACTGACCTTCCAATCAATGTGGCCTTCTGAGGCTGCACACTCAGTGGAACTCAGGTCCCAACAGAGTTTTCCACTTGATTCACTATGAAAGTGGAAGAGAGTAGTCTTAGGAAAGTTCATATGAAGCAGAAAATGGCATAAGGCACCATATGTGCCTTATTAGGCAGTGAGTGATTTTCCTCTCCCCTGCCTGGAGACACCTCAGTGCGGTGGGCACGGGAGCATCCTCCTCCTGGCCAGCCAGTTTGGTCCCAGCTTGGACTGAGAGCAGGGGAGGACACTGCCTGCTTTAGGGAAGTGAGAAACTCTTTAATAAGAGCTATCAGGTGCTCTGTGTTTTCTTTGGTTTGGGTGATTCCCCAGAAAACCGCAGTCCAGGCCAAACGAGCGGCTTGGCGCCAGCTCTGGCACAGCAGCAGAGTGCTACAGTTCCATGGGAGCTGAAACTGCAGCTCCTGCAGCAGCCAGGCACTCACAAAGCAAAGAAAGGAAAAAGAGTGAGAACAGAAAGATGGACCTTCTGGCTGTTCCCAAGAGAAAGTCCTGCCTTCTCCCTAGTCTCTTCTGTCCAAACCCAGGAATGGGAGTTTTTCATTGCAAGTGACCATAGGAAACATTCCACTTTCTGAGAAAAACCACCAAACACCTAAAAACAAGCAAACAAACAAACAAAGACCCCCCAAAAAACCCCCAAAACCCAAACCAACCAAACAAAACCCCAAAAAACTAACAAAAACCACCCCAAACAAACAAAAAAACTGTGTGGCACACCCATTTACACTGAAATCCAGTACATCCAGCTAGAAATTGCATCAGCTTGATCCAGGTGTAATTTTGCTCTGATGATAGCCATTTCAGGCAAAGTCTTCAGCCGTACCTCTGCCCTGATCTGCTTTGGCTGCCTGACAATTGCCTTTCCCCATGCTCAGTTTCTGTCAGTTTCTGTGTTTCTGCCCCAACCCTGACCCTCACTAGGAAGCTTTCATGGGTTCTCATAGCTGTTGTGGGCAGTGTCATGTAGAAACATTCAAAACCAAGTTTTGTCTGGCTGCTTCATGGCAATTCCACACTCGCATCCGATTTTGGTCCTTCAAAGTGGGATCCTCTCCCATTTCAGCAAACAGATATTTCTCCTCACAGCTTGTCTGCTATGCCTGTGTTCAGTTCAGCACGTTAATGTTTACAGTGACTTCATGGCAAATCCACCCTGAAGCTCCCTGCATTCAAAGGAAATTGAATAAAGAAGGGCACTGGCAGCTCAGCTATGACACAAAGTGTCCCTGAAGCAGAGAAGAAAGGATCAGCTCAAACCCTTGCCTTGCTGGCTTAGACAGGGTGGAAGTGGTGAGGCTGTCCTTGATGAGCAGCAGGCCATGGGAGCTGAGTCACCAAGAAACCCACCTACCTGTCAGCAGGTGATCTGGGACATCAGCCATCGCTCAGAGGACCCATGAGGGATGGCACGTGCTGCTCACATCACAAAGATTTATCTGTGCATGTTACAGAGGAAAAGGAAGGTGGCTGTCACACCATAGTTAACAAAAGAAGTGAAGGGAGTCATGCATATAATGCAGAACAGGTACTTTTACTTTCAGTGCTAGTTTTGTTTATACAGCCTGGGTGGAGGCAGGAACCCCACCAAAACAAGCTTGCAAAAGGAACATTTCATTTGTGGAAGGAACTTGGAATTTCCCAAGGTAAGAACAGCAGGTTTAGGTGATTGCATTTCCATCAAGCAGCTGGCATTCTTTCCAACGCCCCACCTCTCCCTCTCCAGCCTCTCTTCCTTGTGGGCTGAGGGCAGCTGTGGCTGCTCTGGCTCAGGGCCAGCCCAGGAGCTCAGTGCCTGCCTACCTGGAGCCATGCCTGTTTGCAAGGTGAGCCTTTGTACCTGAGCACAACACCTGTGCACTGGGACAGCTTTGCTGCTGCTCTCCCTCCTCCCCACCCTGGTGCTGGGTGGCCCCAGGGCCTGCAAGGGACTGAAAATTGATGCTCCTGTTTGCCATGGTAAAGCACTGAGAGCCAGCAGACTCTTCTCATTTTTTTTATTTTCTCTATTTCAATCGTGTATACACTTGGTTGTGCAAGTTGCCATTTTCCCTGACAGTTTCTTGTGGCAGCTCTGTCTCCCAGCATGGCCAACATCTATTTCCCTGGTGTCCTCCTGACCTTGACTGCTCATCTGAGGGGGCCCCTCTCCTACCTCTGACCTGCTCTGTGCTCCCAAATTCTCTTCTGGCTTCTCCTGCTCATTCCCATGATAAGCCTTCAAGGCCTTCTTGTCTTTTTATATGGAAACTGCACAAACCCCACCTCTCCTTTCTTCTAGGCTCAGCAAAAGCTTCTGCCTGCTGCTCGGAAGGCTTGCTGTTCCTTCCTGTCCTGGCAACTTGGTGGATTTCTAGGAGGGTTTTCCTGCATGGTTTGGGCCACAAGGACTTCTATTCTTCTAGATCCAGCTCTGGAAGAGGTTTTCTGTCTCTCTACTCTCACTTACCCCTCCCACTGGAGGTTGATTCCTCTCACATGGCTGGTGGAGTAGAGTGCAGTTCTCTCTGCTTGCCTGGGGCAAAATTACACAGCTTAATTTAAATTAAGGCACCCTGGCTGGTTCTGCCTGAACTGAACTAGGGGAAAACTCACGCCATCCTCTCTGCCAGCTGTGATA
This sequence comes from Thryothorus ludovicianus, assembly GCA_013397245.1. Taxonomy (NCBI): domain Eukaryota; kingdom Metazoa; phylum Chordata; class Aves; order Passeriformes; family Certhiidae; genus Thryothorus; species Thryothorus ludovicianus. The sequence goes on along the minus strand of VZTB01016193.1, from coordinate 63,213 downwards.
TGAGCGCTGTGGCAGCCAGGCAGCCCAGAGTCATCGGGTCTTCCACCTGCAAAGCTGGGGCTCAGCTCCTGTGTTGCTCCACAAGGGGCCAAAAGCAAACCAGCTCTGTGCTAAGCAGAGGAGCTTAGCTGGTTAGCCAAGGAGCTTAGCTGGAAGCACCAGTCACAGGTTTTGCCAGAAGACCTTCCTGTCCTAACCCCCAGACTCCCGAGTTGGCTGGCACTGGCTTGTTTCCTCAGGTCTGGTGTGAACAGCACTGGCTCTCAGAGCCTTCCTCTTTTTCTCCTGAAATATTCCAAAGGTAACACTCTTCCAGGTGAACATAATAAACTTCCAGCTAGGGAATCCACGTGAGAAAGGGAGATCTTGTCCTGCAATGCAAAGGCTGCCAGGCCATTTCTTTGGAAATGAGGCCTCACCGCCGTGTAGGGGAGAGGGTGAGAAGAGGGGCCATGCTGCCTCCTTCCCTAATGCCAGAGTTCCAGAACAGTGGCATAGGGTCAGGAACAGAGTGCAAGAGTATGGGGCTAGGCTGCTTGGCCAGGAGGCAATAAAGATCTAGCAGTCCTTGAGTGAGCCCATTGAAAGACCCTGTCCCTGGGTGGGGCATGCACCCATGCAGACCCCTGGCTGTTCAGGCACTTCAAAGCCAAGAGAGAAGCTGCTAGTGAGTTGTGCACACTGCAGGATGTACAGAGCTGCTGAGCACAGGCTTTACAGGAGCTGGCTTTGGATACAGGCTTTCACTGCCTATCAGCATCATGATTTAGGATTTTAAATCTCTTTTGGGATCCATGCCCAAGTGCCAATTTCCACTACTGGACAGAAAGTATTTCTTCCTGAAGCTGGGATGAAACAGTTGCTGTATTCCTGTGGCACTTTAGAATACCCTTCTGTAGGTCCTGCAGCATGAGCCCCAACTGGGACTGGATGATTTTGCTCTTAGTTCTCCTGCTGTTGGGTAGTTAAGATAGACACCAGCAAGGGCAGGAGCATCACCCTGCACAGGCCTGAACTACTAATTGCCTAAGAGCCCAAGTAATGGTGAGGTTATTTTATATCCCAGCCTTCACATCATTGGTCATGGCTGAAGACAACACACCAGACTGGAAAGACCTCTGGCCTGGTGATTGGGGTGGCCTTATTAAATGTCAAACTCAGCCCGTTGCTCAACGAGCTGCTCTCTTTGTGTAACCCAGCGCTTTCTTCATGTAATCCTGACACAGCTTGCAATAGCCTGGCTGGAATATCAACTGCAGCATGGACAGCAATGTGAGCAGCACCTTCAGGGGCTCCATGTATGCCCAAGGTTGACCATCCCCGACATTAATTATGGGTTTGCCCAACTCCAAGGATGAGGCCTCTGTTTTTCAGTAGAATCACATGAGCTCAGATGGCCCCAAGCACAGCTTTGATTCTCACACTGAGCAAGTGCTCAGAGAACACGTGTGGCTGCTGCAATGCCTGACAGGTAAACGTGCTGGTGCTGACGGAGGTGAGCGACCTTGGAACCTGTCACCACATCCTGGATGCTGAGGAAGTTGTTGCAATATCTCCTGCCAGGGGCATCCCTGCTTGCGTAACTTCTGACAGCCCCTTCCTGCAGAGAGGAATCTGGTGGCCAGTAGAGGCTGCCAGCCCCTGTGGCAAGGCTTCAAGGAACAGACTGGTTTATCACCTCCAAGCTGTTAAATCTAATCAAACAACACACAAGAGTTCAGCTGAGAAACTTGCTTTGCACAGGAACTCGTGTGATCAGAGTGCCAGTTGTCAGAACCAGCACAGGACATGGCTAGCTGCTCCAGGGTGGAGGGAGAAAGATTGAGATCACTGGGTGTCTCCTTGTAGGGAATTCTGCAGGCTGGATGGATGCCTGTCTTCAAGCACTGGCATTGCTCTGTGGCTGGAGCGTGTCCCTAAAGGTGTCCTTCCAAGAGCTGTAACTAGCCAGATGGTCCCTGGTGTAGGGAGGTGGCTTTATTCTGGTGATAGAAAGGTTTGGGGGCAGAGGAATTCCCAGTGTTTCATGTCATCTGAGTTTGGATGGCTGCAAATTTTTGACAAGGAAACATGTGCCAAAGTTAATGACAAGCTACTCTATGCACAGACCATGCTGCTGAATTAGTTGCAAGTTTCTATCCAAACCAGGGCTCAGCCCCTCCTTGGCAGGCAATCTGCAATCTGTTCCTCTGACCTTTTCCCTGGATGAGGTCTACTGAGCACAGTCCAGTAACCCTGAGCTGACATTGAGCAATCCCAGCAAAACAGCAGCTGTGTCCAGTCACCTGAGTGTTTGGAAATCCTGGACTCTCAATTGCACGAAGTGCAGCTGATGTGCCCTGGCTGTTCTGGTCAGACTGTCCCCTCACGTGCCAAGGTCCCAAGAGTATAACCTGCCAAATTTACCACATGCATGCAGCTTCTCTCGGCACAAGGAACCTTTATGTCAGTCCAGGAAACCCCAAACAGAAATAGGGCAACCCCTGCCTGCCCAAGCAGCTTGCTGGAATTTCTCCATGGAAATGCACTGTGGGCTTTTTGCAGCCAACCATGACCCAGATTACTTGTGCCACGTGCTGTGCTTGGCCAGGGAGCCGCAGCCCTGCATGGGAGGCAGCTGTGCAGGCAGGCTGCAGAGGCAGGCCCAGCAGCGTGCCTGGCCGCCAGCTGCGGGGGCAGCGCTGCAGCTCCCGGCTGCTTTGGCAGGGAGCCATGGCTGACGTGCTGGGCAGCCTGCCCCCGAGATCTTCGTGTTTCGTCAGGCAGGAGCAGGCTGAAGTGGTGGGGGAGTGCTAGTGTGGAGTTCAGCTCCAGCTCTTCACCTGAGTCTTGCTCAAATTGTATCTAAATTAAAAATGCTGGATTCCTCTAGCAAGGTATATATTCCTCTCCTAAGGGGCTGCACCCAGGGGGAATTGTGGTTATGCATTTTCCAGGAAATGAGAGAGGGGCAAAATAATCCACTTGCTTCCCCCTTCTTTCTGTCCTTCTATGTACCTTGGAGCAAGTCTTGCTCAGTTGTTCTGTTATGGGAAAGGGGCAGTCTGGTGTCCTAGGATGTGTTTCTTTCTGTGTGCCTCAGATCAGGGGGACAAAAGCAAAGGCCACAGAAAATATTTTTCACAGAACAAATCTGTCATGACCTCTGATTCTGTGTCACCTCTTTCACCCTGCTGTGCTGGCCAGCCTGAGGCTGAGTGTGCACCTCTGGCCATGACATTCCCCTTTGCTTGTGTAGGCACCCCTTGCTCCATGTTCTGGGCAGCAGATGTGCCCAGTGTACTCCTGCAAGCTGCAGGCACACAAAAATGAGGTGATGCAATGCTTATCATTGCCATGCTTACACTTTCCAAGGAGCTGGTCTTTTATCTCACAGCTCCACATCCCACTGCCCTTTTGCCTCTGTACACACAGAAAAGTTCTCTGTAAGGAGGAACTGGATTGTCTGGAAAATATCCTTCGACTCGCTCTGCCAGCTGGCTCTGGACAACTGCTCTGTGTGGCTCTGCACTTGCTAAGACATGGTAAACAAATCTCCAAGGAGTAGCTTGAAAGAGAGATGAGCTTTTTCAGTAGATTCAGCTAAGTGCAGGGAAGGAGAGCACAGCAGGGACCTGAGATGGAAAGGAAACAGGAAGACCTGTCACGACTTTGTGTGTTTTACTCTCAGAGAAGCAACTGTCTTCTGTATTTCCTTTAAAAGAAAGAAAAGGCAAAGATGATTCACGTCCCATTCCCCAGCTCAGTCTTGAAGCAGCATTAGTGTGACTAAGGTCCTTGCTGCATCATTTCTTTCTCCATCTGATGCCGAGAAAGTCGTAGCAGGGCAGATTGTGATTAAGTGGAATTTCTCAATCTTGAAAGACATTTGAGATTTGTCCCGGTGATTAATAAAATTACTTGGGGGGGGGGGTCATAGGAAAATCTGATCCTATACATTTTTTTGTGTAGAGCATGAATGCTTTGAAAGTCCTGTGTGTGAAAGCTCAGAGAACAGCATTTGCATGGGGTGCCTCTGCCAGCAAAGCTGAGCAAAGGTGAAACCCATCATACCACAGGGCCCCTGCCAGCAAGAAGTCCTCCTGAATTTCCACACAGCTCTGGTTACTGGCATTCACAGCCTTCCACCTTACCTTACTGCACACTTCCTGGAGGAAGTCTGCTAATTTAGTGGAGCCTAAAGCATGCAAAGTAGTCCCAGGGCACAGATAACAGCCCAAATCTTGCCAATCCCTGCAGAAATCAAAGTGAGTGTGTTTGCAGCTGCTTTAACACTGTAGCTGGTGGTTTTACCAGTTCATGTTTCTTATGCAGAGGAGAGGACAGGTAGCACATATGCTCCAGGTAACACTTGCCCTGGGAAATACCTCCTCTGCAAACACCTATTTAAAGGCAGTCTCTGCCCTGGGGAGTTTGCAGCCCAAAGCTGGGGCAGAGGAGCTGCCGGCCAGAAGCTTGTGTGGGCTGTGACTCCATGTCCTACAGCAACATTTTGTGTCTGCTGATTTGTGGTGCCCTAAGACCACATGCAGCCTGCCAGGATGAGCAACAGCAGAGCTGGATGGGGTGGCAGTGGCTTTGCCCCATCACACACACGATGAATGGCAGAGACAGAGCCAGACCTGGCCTTTGCCTGTCTGTGCCACTTGTTACTAGAAGGTGCTTTGGAGGACAGGTTATATTCTACTTTCTCTTTGTTCTCAGTGGGGTTAAGGAGCAGACTGAATCCTCCTCTGCTGCAGCATAAATCACTGACTATCTGTACCTCATTTTTCCCATTGGGGACTTAGAACATTTGTATTGTGAGTATTTTAAGTGGCTAGTACCACATTCAGTCAGATTCACTGCTGCTGTTGCAGTTCCTAATTTAAATTACTGGATGTTTGCTAGCAATAACATTTCTTTCCCTCTCCCTCATTCCTTTGGTATTGATCAGCCTGTTCTGTCCTGGCTTCTCAAAGGGAAGTTTTCTCTCGAGACATCTGCAGCCCCAGTTGGCAGATGCTGGGAGCATACAGCTCTCGAGGAGGCCCCTTCTGGGGACTCTCAAAACTGTGCCAGCAGCGTGTCTAGCTTTGTGTTCGAGTTCTGTGAAGTGCTGTGCATGGACAGAGGGCACAGCAGGTTGCTAGTTAGCAAAAGGGAGATGCTCTGGGTTTATGTAGGAGCTAGTTTGTTAGGTACATGATTACAGCTCTGCAAGAAATGATTTAGCTGTCAGCTCTAAGAGGGAGAGAGACACTGATGTAGCTGCTGCACTACACATGGGAACCCTCTCTGCAGCTTTGTGCAGCTCCTGCCACACACACACAGTTCAAACAATTTCCTCTTCCTTCTACACTGCTTGTAAGGCAGCCAGGCATGTTGAGCTCTCACTTTCAAGGGCAGATCTTCAGTACATATTTCGATCCTGTCTGAGCAGGAAACAAAAAAGCCGACTGGTGTTGATGGGATAAAGGCACTTAACTTTTCATCCAGGGTAGCAGTCAGTCATCACAGCAAAATTTGTGTCCCATACATTTCAGGGAACACAGGGCTAAGCAGGTTCCCCGCTGAAGCTTTGATGCCTTGCAGATATTTATATGCATCACCACTGCTTCTTTTTCTA
>VZTB01016193.1:44051-57560 GCA_013397245.1 Thryothorus ludovicianus | reverse complement strand
AAAGAAAAGAAAAAAAAAAGAGTTAAAGTGAAATTCCATGCAAAGCAGCTCTATCACTGCACTGGCTTGCACATTCCTGTCTGAAGAGCTCTTGGAGGCTCAGTTCAGGGGAGGTGAGCTAATCCATTTACTGGAGGTTAAAAGCACAAGGAGCCTCTCTGCGTTAACCCTTTAAAGGAGGATGTTTTGCAGGGCTTGCTCTCATTTTATGCCTTACTTGCTTCTGAATGTCATGATTGTTTACATCCACTGCAGGTGCATCGTATCCTGCACCCTGGATTTCCACATTCCAGTGACAGACTGATGAGGTTAAGTGGGACCATACTCTGCACTTTTCACCGATCTCAGACATCTTGTCTTTGACTTCCTACTGTGATTTACTGAGGCCACTCCTCTACAGCTAATGGAACAGGACTTGGAATGCCAGGCACTGGAAGAAACATATCCTGCCCTGACCACAGGCTTTGATGTCAGGAGCACTTGTATCCAATGGCTGGTCCTATGTGAAGACTCAACTGCCACCAGGAGCAAAAAGCAACTGGGCCCAGATGCAAATCCAGTGAGGCATGTGTCACAGCATGTCTTTGGCCTAAGCAGTGATTGAAATGTGATTAATCTGTCACTAGGGCACTCTTGCTTTTCAGTTCACTCTGAAAAGACCCCTTTGTGATGGCACACAGCAGCATGTATCAATTTTCACCTTTGGCTGCACAGGATCAGACCCAGCCTGGTTAAAAGCTCTCCATTTCCCTGCAGCACCAACAGGCAGGCATGTGGGAAGGAGGGGACACTGAGAGGCAGGACCATTTGTGCCACTGCCAGCACTCTGCCCAGCAGCAGCATCCTCATTGATTCACCTGCACATCTCAGCTTCGGTGCAAGAACAGCCATAGCCTAAAAAGGGAGGCTGCTCCCAAGTTTTTCCTTGGTGTCCTCAGAGACAGGACTCAGAATCTCTGGGATTGGAGATGAAAATGACACTTCATGTGCCATTTAGCAAAATTATTAATAAGTCTACACAGACCTGCCTTTATCCTGTGCTTAAAAGGAACGTGCAATTTCTATTGATGGCATTCAAGGGCCCTGCTGTGGATTCAGTGAAACAGAATAGCTACTGAGATAACATTTTTCGTACAGTGATGTTGAGAAACCATCTGTGGTGGGGTTTCATGATGAATGTGCTTACAACACCAGGGACTTGCCTCCAGGAAGAGGACACATCGAGCTGTGTTCGCTTTGCTGCTGAACGAAAGCATCTGCGTGGGAAATACCGAACACTCCCTTTGTGATGTACACTGGCATCACACCGTGGGCTGAACCAGTCCCCAGATATGGTCCAAGTCATGGGCAAAGTATCCAGCAGCAGAACATTGGCTGGTGTCAGAATCAGCATCAGTTTACCATCCAAAAGCTGTACACTTGACACAGATTGCTTTGCAGCCTCAAAACCTTCAGCATAAAAGTGTCCTCAGGATCAATGTTGAAAATATCCCCTCCAATGAGCTGAGTTTTCTTCCTGGTATATTTAGAGCAGCCAAAAGGCAGAGTCAATGGTCAGAGGGAATAGGATGCACGTGTGTGAAGGGGGCTAGATGTTGTGAGGGTGAGAGAAAGCAGAGCCAAGCAGACCTGATGAAAGGCTGCTAGCTCTAAGGCTAAATGAAGATCTGCCCCTGTGCAAGCATGAGGACTTTAACAGCTATTATATGGATGGTAATTGGATGCAAATTTGAGGGCTGGCTTTTCAGAGCTGGCACGTTAAGCCCTGGGATGGAGGTATGCCTAGTTCACATGACTCAGGAAAATAGTGGGAGAGGAAGGAAATTCTACTATGTCGCAATCACAAAAGCTTAAGAGAAAACATTTTTCAGGTGAGTGAGAAAACAAACATCTGAAGTTTCCAATGAGTAAGAAAAAAAACTGAAATAAATTCTTTTTTTCTGAGTCTAAAGAAATAATCTGTTTCATTTGGGAAGTTCACAATATGGTTTTAGTTATACATATTTTTTTAAAAATTCATTGTTTATAACTGAAACAAAGCAAAACAAAACATCTGAGAGGAGGAAAAGTGCTAGCAAAATTTCAGTATGAGCACAGCGTACTTCAGGCTGCTCAGGGAATTAGCAAGTAAAGTTCCCTGGGAAAATGTTTTTGCAGGTGCTGGAGTCCATAAGTGTTGGTCACTTTTTAAACATCACCTCCTAAGGGCACAGGAGCAGGCAATGTCTGAAGGTAACAAGGTAAGGCAGAAGTCCATCCTGACTGAACAGGAATCTTCTCTGAAAATAAGGCAAAAAAGGAAGATTTATGCCCAGTGGAAGCAAGGTCTCCATGAGGAGACATGGGAAGAATACAGAGATATTGCTTGCCAACATAAGGAGAAAACTCATGCAGACAAAGCTCAATTGGAGTTGAAGCCAGAACTGAGGGGGACAATAAAAACAGTCTTTTCAAATATGTTAATGGCGAAAGGCAGTGTAGAAATAACATCAGCCCATTCCAGGGTGAGGATGGTCACCTCACAAATAGGGACATGGTTACAGCAAATGTGTTTAACTCATTCTTTGTCTCTGTCTTTGAAACAGATGGCAGACTAAGGGGATCTCAGTGCCCTGAGCTGAGGGACCATGACTGTGTGAATGATCAACTCCCAGTCAACCCTGAAATTGTGTGGGATCTGCTGCTCTGGCTGGATCCCTAAAAATCTATGGGGCCTGATAGGATTCATCTCAGAGTCCTCAAAGAGCTGGCTGATGTAATTACAAAACCTCTCTCAATGATTTTTGAGCAGTATTGGGAATCTGGAGAGGTCCCAGCTGACTGGAATCTGGTGAATGTTGTCCTGATTTTGGAGGCCAAGATGGAGGAGCCTGTGAAAAATAGGCCTGTCAGTCTCACTTCAGTGCCTAGCAAAGTTATGGAAATTATTCTGGGAACCATTGGAAAACACCTGAAAGACAACACAGTCATTGGTCACAGCCAGCACAACTTTGGGAAAGTCCTGCTTGTCATGGCTGATTTCCTTTTATGACAAGGTAACCCACCCAGCTGATCAGGGGAAGCCAGTTGACGTAATCCTTTTGGATTTGAGAACAGTTTTCCACACTGTCTCTCACAGGATCCTTCAGGACAAAATGTCCTGATAAACACATCATGGGATGGGTGAGCAACTGGCTCACGGGGCAGGCACAAGGGGTTGCAGTGAACAGGGTGACACCAGACTGGTGACCTGTCACCAATGGGGTTCCACAGGGCTCCATCCTCAGCCCTGTGCTCTTCAACATCTTCATACTTGACTTGGNTGGGGCAGCCCTGGATGTACAGAGTGGGGAATGAGAGGCTGGAGAGCAGTGCCATGGAAAGAGACCTCGGGGTCCTGGTCGGCGGTAAGCTGAACATGAGCCAGCAGTGCCCTGGCAGCCAGGAGGGCCACCCGTGTCCTGGGGACAGCATGGCCAGCTGGGCAAGGGAGGGGATTGTCCTGCTCTGCTCTGCACTGGGGCAGCCTCACCTCGAGTGCTGGGGGCAGTTTGGGGTGCCACAACATAAAAAAGACATGTTAGAGAGTGTCCAAAGGAGGGCAGTGAAGATGGTGAAGGACTTGGAGGGGAAGCTGTGTGAGGAGCAGCGGAGATCTCTTGGTCTCTTCAGCTGGAGGAGACTGAGGGGAGACCTCACTGCACTTACAACTTCCTCAAGAGGGGAAGAGGAGGGGCAGGCACTGATCTGTTGTCTGTGGTGGACAAGACTCGAGGAAATGGCTGAGGTTGTGTTAAGGGAGGTTTAGGCTGCATATTAGACAAAGCTTCTTCACTCAGAGGGTGTTTGGGCACTGGAACAGGCTCCCCAGGGAAGTAGGCAGAGCACCAGCCTGACAGAGCTCAAGACGCTTTTGGACAATATCCCCAGGCCCATGATGTGACTCTTGGGGATGTTCCTGTGCAGGGCTAGGAGCTGGACTCGATGATCTTTGTGGGTCCCTTCCAAATCAGCATGTCCTGTGATTCTGTGATTTCCTTTGCAAAATAGGAAAAAACTAGCTATTTTGAATCATTCTACTTGTTCTTAAATTTGAAGTAGAAAATCTGGAGATATTGACACTTGTTCCCAGGATGCTGCAGTGCAGCTGTGCTCACGTCTTCACACACACACGTCTTTGGAAGAAAAGTCTGTGGTCCTATTTGTGGCATGGAGCTCCCATGTGCCCTAATGAGATGCTCTAATTTTGTACAGTGCATGGAAGAAGCTCAGCCCTCAGCCTTCTTCCCCTCAGTACAGCTGTTTTTAGGGAGAGGCTTCCCAGGGCATCATGCCTAGGTAGGCTTGCTTAGTCATGCCACCATGCCTGGAACTGCTCATGGAAGGAACCCAACTGCCAAGTAAACAGCATCATTTCTCTTTTCTGTTTTGTGTGGACATCTCTGAAAAAGGAAACAGAATTATCAGTTCCTTACTTTTTGAGTCCCTCAGATACAGGAGTGTCTTGTGGAGGGAAGTGGGAGATCAGATCACCTCGGCAGTCCAGCTGTGTGGAGAAGAGAAACTGGCTTTTTGTGTCATCACCCATGGCAGGAAGGCAGATATCCTGGAGTCCTGGCCTTCCCTGGACCTGCTCTCTTCCTTTCCTTTGGAACACAGTCAGAGGAGAGGAAGATGTGGGCAAACCTTAAGCATTTCTGCATGAAAAGTGCTACAGCTGGGCCGGGCTGTGAAGGGGAGGAGACCACTTCAACAGTGGACCTTATCTGCTGTTGTTGGTGGGTCCCACCTAGCTTTTCTCTCCTGGTGGCACTGCTGCCTTCTTGCTGTTTCAGTTGCTGAACCTGCCCCTGTTCTGCTGGATCTCCTGTTTGAACCTGGCTGACTGCAGCTGAAGCCAGCCAGCCTCCCACACAGCTACAGGGCTGACCCTGTTTCCACCTCATTATTTCAGTTTCCGTAGGCTTGTGTGCTGTGCTGCAAGAGTGGTTATGAAGGCAGGAGACAGGGCGGTGTGAGAGCCATTCCCTGCCTCTGTGGGGTAGCCCAGCAGCCCAGCCCCTGGCGTTTCAGCTTGCTACTGCCAGGGCACAAGGCTGCACAGGCAGGAGCATTAGGAGGTCTGAGGTAAATGGACAGATGGAAGATGTTGGGTGGTCTAGCCATTTCTTTTTTTACTCTAGCAGCCTAGTTCATAGACTGTTAGAGAGGAGGTGGAGATCAAGTGTGCTCAAGGGTGAGAGAGATTTGAATCTCCTGCTCTGGGAGTTTTCCCCAAGCTAGGCTTGGCACAGCCTGGAGTAAGGAGCCTCCACGCAGCTTGGGAGGGCTTGTTTGTTTGTTTGCTAGGGTAAAACATCTCAGAGAAGGTGCTGTCAAGGATAAGATCTACGTTTTTAGAAAAAATCCAGAAACATCAGCCTTGACACATGCTAGAATGGAAACCCATCCACTCAGGACAAAATGGAAAGAAAAGGGTGGTTTCATTCACAGGCTGAGCAGCCATCCTTACTGACTTTCAGTCCTCCTCATCTCAGTATGCATGCCGAGCTTTGACTGAGACTGGTCTGTCCTTTTCCGAGGCAGAGAGGAAAACCACCACGGGACCTCCCTCTCTGCAGGAGCAAACACCACGGTCCGGTTCTCTTTTCCCACTGGTCCGTGCTCCTCGGGGGGGGGCTGCCTCTCACTTGACCCCTGGGCACTCCCCGGTGAGAACAAAGCGGAGCAGCAGCACTCAGAGTCCTCTGAAGGGCCTTGGGAAACTCCCTCTCCTTCAAGCTACTGAAATCCAGGAATAATAATTAACCAAGCTAAGTGTTGCACTGTAATTGTAGCTGTGTGCCCTTCAAAGTGTGCATGCATGTTAAAAATATTCGTGTTTTAAGGCTCTTTCTTGGAACTTTACATTTGCTCACTTTGTGCTTTCAGCTGGAGAGATGAAAATCTTACCTTGAAAGATGCACAGGAAAATTAATCTGAACTAGCTAAAACTGTGAATGGGAAAATAATTCAAATTAAAGGGGTGCAGGCTTGTTCCTTCAGAGCAAGGGAGCCCCTGGGGCTGGTGGGGGACAGGTAAGAGACTGCACTCCTGCAGCTGGGGGGGCAATGGAGCCCGGTGCCGTGGTTCGTGGCCACTGTAACAGGGTAAAACTGCAGAACGGAGTGAGCAGGGAAAATCCCAACTCTCTTCTGGCAGGACTGGAAAGTCCTGTTTGGAAAATTGGATGAGAAGGTAGTCCTGGGAAAATCTGGATCATGGCTAGGGCAGGCAATCAAACCTCCAGGGTATCAGGGGGAGTTTCTGTTTCAATCTCTCTGGATTTAAACTTCTTGGATTATGACCTGATAAATGTACCAGCATTTAAAGGAAACCTTTTGTTCCTGTTAATGCTTCAGAGAAGGGATGAGGAGATGAGAGATGCCAGAGCTGTGACAGCTGCTGCAGAAGGGGAGAGAGGCTGTGCAGCAGCTGTCCAAGTCATGTGTGCTGTTCCAGCTGGCATGAGGGGACAGGACTTTCCTGTTCCCTTATTCCTCGGGATACTGTGCAAAGCACTGGTGCTGAGAGCACAGCAATGCTGGAAAAAGCTCTCCCTCCACTCCCCTAAAATGAAGGTAGCCATTTATCCAGGGAGAAATTCTCCCCTGCCACCCCTGTGCTCTGTTTTGCAATTCCTGCTTCTTGGAACAACCAGATGCATAATTATTTTCACAGCTCAGCTTTTACAGAAAAATAATATGTGCCTGGCCCAGAGTCCACCATCACTGAAGATTTCCCATTAAAACAAATCACAAATTATACTTGTCCTCCCCCTGGAGATCACAGTGTCTTTCCATGTTTGGTTTTTTTTTTTCTGGTTTCACCTTTTCCTTTCACTCAACCATCTTGCTCATCCAAATCTGAACTGAAGCTGTGTGGCAAGGTCAGCAGCACTGAGGCTGCCACTCTTTGGGACAGATTAAGAGTCCTGATGGCCTCACTGCCTTCTGGTGCATCAAGTCCTTGCCAGGAAGGCAGGTAGATGTGTCCACCAGCTGCAGGCAGGACATGTGGCTGGTAAACAGCCAGCCCTGTAGCTCTCAGTGTGTAAGATGCTAAGCAGCCAATAGGGACCCCTTCCTAATGCCAAAAGGCTGAAGGAGAAGCCAGTAAGGCTAAGGCCTCTAAGTTAGACCTGTCTGTGGGGAGCAGAGACATCCACATCTACGTGTCAGCCAGCTCACACAGCCCAGGCTGTGTGCAAGGAGCCACAGCCCAGGAGTGTCAGAGCGAGCAGAGGGAGGATGGTGAAGGGGTCTGCTCATGACTGCAGACATTGGGCTGGTGCTGGAGCCAGTGGGAGCACAAAGCCTCCCTGTGCATGTCACTAGGTGCAAGGTTGCCTCTTGCCCTTGCTTTTTACACTTTCCAAAGCTGCAGGGAATGGAAAAAAAGGGCTCCAAATTACTGGGGGAAAAATCAGGCCTTGGGCTCTGCTGTCCAACGTCACCACCCTGGCAGACTGTATTTTATCTGCTACCACCATAAGGTTCTTGAGAAGCCCAGGGCTGATGCTGGCAAAGCTGAAAGGCACTGAAGGAGGCATCTTGGTTGTGGTTTGGGTGAGAAAGGCCTACAGTGAGCAGGAATGCAAGGAGGAGGAGGGTGTGGAAGGAAATGAGGAGTTTTGTTCTTTGCATGGAATATAAGGAAGTATGGGAATATCCCTGTGGGATTATCAAAGAGCTTTACAAGAATGGGCAGCAGGGAAAGGCTGGAAGCAAAAATGTAACCTCATGCTGTATAATGTAATGACGGGTGAATGAGCTGGTGTTGCAGGTGAAAAGGGTGGAGGGGGGGACATGCGGAAAGGGAGGAAGGGAAAAAGAACAGTCAGAGGCAGATATGAGTGTCAAAGGCAATAAAAGCAGAGGACACAGGCATGGCATGGGCTGAGGAAAGTGAGGAGGCTAATGGAGACAGGGCCAGTTAGGACACTACATCTGAACTTCACACAATCTCGATCTGCAGCAGCATGGATGTTCTTGAAGCTTGCAGAGCCACACAGGGCATGTGGAAAAGGTGCTGGGACAGAATTTTGAACCCTGGAACAGGCACTGGCAGTAGAAGCAAGAACAAGCTAGTGTGCTCTGCAAATAGCAGCCATGCTGTCTGAATAAGGAAAAAGAGATGCTGGAAGAATAAATGGAGTTCTTGCTCTATATCCTACAAAAGGGACCATGCCACACATCTGCCAGAGTGCCAAGAAAGCTGCATGAAGGCAGCTCATCACCAAAACCACTCTCAGAAGATCTTCCTGAAGGCATAGGTGTGAAAAGGGCAGAGACAGGGTGCACATGCAGCAGTTAAAGGGCACATATTCAAAACTGGGGGTGGCAGGGGGGTGTCCTACAGTGGACAATCTTTCCATATCATCAAGTGAACAGGCAAAGCTCTCCAATGAGCAATCCTGCATTAGCAATGCACAGATACACAACAAGTCCCAACCTATTTTGCTAACAAACACGTGTTCTCACATTAATCTCCATCCTACTTGCTTTACCTATGGCTCCTCTGCATATGTTACATGGCTACTTTTGCATGATGGGTTGAGGCAAACAGTAGCAAAACCAGCATGTGGTATTTCAGCAATAATTTGTTTAGCTGCAAAAGTTCCTCGTACAGTAAAACATTTGCTTAATTTATTAAGTTATTGCAGAATTCTTGTAAGATTACAGCAGTGCCTTTCTAGATATTCTTTGTCTAAATCTTGCAATGGGCAGCAGAGAATGTACCACTGCCTCCGAAACTACTCGGCCAGCCTGTACTACTGATAACTGCGTTTTTCTCCATCCCTCTGGCCTTCAAATGAGAAGTATTTGCATTCAGATGGTATCTGTTTAAATATTTGCATACCTAGTCCAGCCATGTACCCAAGGCCTTTTACACCACTGATAGCCATAGCTGGTGAATGCCTCTGCAGGGCCTTGACAGCATTTCCAACCTCTGTTTTGCAAGGGGAAACTGAAATGTAGCAAGTGGGACACTGCTGTTTCTATTTCCAGCCCTGGATCATTTGGGATTCTTTGCAGGTGAAAAACCTGTAGCAGCAAGTGAGCAAACTCGCATAGTCTATACTCCCAGCTCAGAGTTAATGGTTGGTTAGAGTGCAGGGTAAGTTCCTAACAAGAAGAATATTTTGGCAGATTCTTATCACCCGGCAAATGCAGGTTTGCAGTGCAGATGTAGCCATGTCTGCCAGAAGGAAGTCAGTGCATATACCTGGGTTATGTTTGTGCAATGAGAGTGGAAAGGAAATAAAAATGACTCAGGATTACAATTTTATACAATCCTTTCCACAGTGGCCTTTGACTCCCATGCAAATTATAAAACACACAGCCAGCTGTGGTGTTCTTCCTCATACCTCCTTACAGCAGATTGTGTGTCCGGAACCCTTTTGGAAAAGCAGGACAGAGAAAGGAATGAGTGTCCTTGTGCAACCTGGGGCCACAGCATTCTCCAACAGCCTGAGCTGGGCCAGGTGCCAGCAGCACAGAATTCTCCATGCCAGCTCCTGGCTGGCACAGATCCATCATCCTGCATCAGCAGCTTTACTGCTCCCTGTTTCCATCCAGGGAGTACAGCACAAACAGGGCACGGTCACCTTTTACACAACCCACCCTTTACACGGACACACAACAGGCCAAAAAGTCTGTCGCTGAAAGTAGTCTGGTATTATATACATTATTATATATAAATATATATATAATATATATATAAAGCATCCAGTGATGCACTGCCAGTAGGTAATGAGATGGAGCAGAGGATTTGGGTGAAGTGATTCTGCCTGCCTGAATGCTGGAGGAATAAGTGAAGCAGATAAAGCCACATCCTTCACTGCTATGATCTGGACAAAAGCCATAGCTCCTGCAGTGGGGATGCGGGGGTGCCCCACCTGAATTTCAAGGGTGCAAGGCAGTAGCACATGTTCCCAGGACATGTTCCCTCTTCCCATGGAAATCCCCTTTGGAAATTCCAAAGGGGTCAGAGTCCAAACCCAAGCTGGGCCAAGCAATAAACAAGAGGTGAACAAACACGGCTGTGCTGCAAACCTCCAGGCCTCCCCGGCAAGAGCTGAGAAGTATTTGTGCTGGAACAAAAGGTGCCATGAGGGCAGGTGGGCGGGTTCTGCCAAAACCAGCCTAAAACCCCCTCTCTAATGAGCTGGCAGCCTGGTGCTGGAAGAGAGGGGGAATCCCAGCCCCAAGATCCGCCTGCTGCAGTGGGTGCAGGAAACAACACCTACGTCTGCTTCCAAAATTAGCTGCAGCAGAAGGGCTGAGAGCTGCAACCTGCTTAAATATCTTACCACAGCAGAGGTGAATGACCTAAAACCCCTGACAATGTGACCCCAATGGGCTACTAAGTGTTAAACATTTCCTAAAAAGCAAACCAGGCAGATTCCCACAATCTTAGGGAGGTGGGCAAGGAACCGTTTCACAGACTAGGTACAGCAATCTGACTTTTTTTAATAAATACATATCTCACAGGTAGCAAAATAATTATAAACAAAAAATGTACAGTATTTACACAATATACAGTTGCTAAAAAGTGTAGCAATTATGACACACACAGTGTGAAACACACTTTTCCAATGCCCACAGTTAACATTATTGCTAGCTACTTTTGCCTAAGAGCCAAGAGGGCACCAGTCCCTTGGTCTGACTCCTCCACCTGGGACGCCCCACTGAGAGCAGTTGACGTCAGTCAGAAAGGACAGGGACTGCCACCAGCCCAGCACGAAGGAGTGCAGAGTCTCTGAGAAGGGGTGTTGGCACGAGTGCACCTTGCCACAAAAGGACACTTGTTCCCTGTAGTACTCAATGCCACAAGAAAGCTCCCTGTAACGAGCAGGTTGGAGGTGCAGGCTGTTACCTTCGCAGGGCTGACAAGATTGGCTATGTGGCTCTTTGTCAGGTGGTGTGAATAATCACAGATCTGTACTGATGTTACACATCCCAATCTTGTAATTAAACACAAGGGAGATCCTGGAACTGTCTTGTTACAATGATGTGCTCCTTCTCCTTGCTGGGCAGTGTAGTATTTCCCTCCTTTTTCTCTCCACCTTGCTGTGACCTCCTTCTTAGATGAAGAAAGTCAGTCCTTTCATTATACACATGTATACAGTCACTTCTTTTCAGAGAAAGCTCTGCTTTAAAATGTCAGCTGTCGTCCTCCAATAAGGCAGTCATCATATATAAGCTGCAAGAAAAAAAAAAACCAAAATGCTGTTAATGCAAAAAAAAAAAAAATCTTACTTAAAGTATCATAACCACTCTGGGATAACAGCCAAATTCTACATGCCCAGACTTCAGCAGTGTATAAAATTTCTACATGAAAATGGTTACATATGCCATTTTATGCAGCACTGAGAATGTTAGAAAAACAAATCCTAGGGAGGAGAAAACCACCCACTAACTTGAATTTTCTCTCATGGGGTTCTGTGTTAGTCACAGAACTGTGTTTGGAGAACCACTTCGCATGAAGTTAACTCTCATTCCCTCATGTTATTTTTTCCATTTTATTCTTACTCTGTTTACATGCTCGCCCCATCTGCCATTTTGCTGATTGTTGATAGCATAATCTTTGGTACATCTATCACAGCAAGAGGTTGCTGGGGCATGCTATCAGAGTGACACCAAAAAATACCCTGCACAGGAAAGGATTTTCCCCTTCTCTTGTAAAAATGAAAACAGCTACTTACTTCATCCTCCGTCAGCTCAGGCTCCGATTCACTGCTCTCTTCATCCTCACTTTCTGGCAACATCTGCAGGTCAGCTGTGGTCAGCTGCTTCAGCTGCTCCTGTATGCTTGAGTTGTCTCTTCCCCACGTGAGTTGATAGGGGGAATAGCCCTGATAGGTCACTTTGTTCACGTCTGCCCCATGTTTCACCAAAAGTGACACTAGGTCTGAATTCTGCAGATCCACTGCCAAATGTAGTGCTGTTCTGCCGTTACATGGCTCCTGTGTGACAACAGCATAAGGTTAGGAGAGGCAGAACCTATGTCAGATCTGTTGATTCTTAAGACTACAGAGCCCCACTCAGTTAAATTCATGGTTCACATTACATACCTGTGCATTTACATCTGCTCCCAAGGACAGCAGATACTCGACAATAGCCAGGAATCCTTGAATAGATGCTAAATGCAGACATGTATGTCCTGAAAGACACAAATAAAGGAAAAACTTGAGTAAGTCTAACTCAATGCCTCATCATTACTTTAAAGTCAAGATAATAGGCCATGGACAGTATCTAAATTTATTCATGGCAAAAGGGTGTTTTCCAGAAGAGCTTTCCAGCTTCCAGTATGAATAAAAGGGTTGGATTTTGAAAAGATTTCCTGGAGGCTTTATTCCACTGTTTGAGTGCAACTTATTACAAATAAAAAAGGGAGGAGCAAGGCAAGGGCACTCACTCAAAATGCAAAGTTCAAAGCCATGAAAGACTATAATCAACAGTGAGAAGGCTTACAAGACAGTGGCACTTCAAAAGTCAAACACTTGCTGTATGCTTTGGGCTCCTCAACTCTCAGATGGACATAATAAATCCTTCTCCACCTCTCCAGAGACCCTTGAGGTCCACAGGAGGCTGACCGTAGCCCCAGTGCAGCACCCCGAGGTGCTGTTCAGGAGCGTGCCCGTACCGTTGTAGTTGGCTGCCTGCAGGACAGCGAGGAGCTGGTGTGGCTGGCAGTGCTGTGTGAGCACGCTGACACTCCTGAGGGAGCCCTGCTGGCAGGCAATGTGCAGGGGGGTGTTCCCTCGGAAGTCCCTGATTTCCAGGTCGCATCCGGCCTTCAGAAGATGCTTGGCAATTTCAGGCTGATCAGTTATCACTGCCAGGTGAAGAGGAGTCTGCAAATGTAAGAGCAAAAGCAGACTGTAGGTTACACCACGAACTCGGCAGTAACATCTAGACAAACAGACTTCTTGTTCACTTGGCGATTTGTGCCAACAAATAAAAGTGTGAAAGTATTCCTCATAAACACAGTTCTTTATGCTTCCAAAGTTGTTGTATAGTTGCCCATTCATCTGGAAGTGATGAACTTTGGGCTCTCTGGATAAACCAACAATCGGTCGGTATGAAGGGTATCATTAACATCTCCATAAAGAGGAATGCAACCCATGGCATCATATTTGAAAAATGTGGGTGTTAAATGCCACTCTGTCGGGGGAGAGGAAGCATTGTACCAACATTGGCTGGAGCCAGCTGGGGATTTTCCTGAACACAGGCTTTGATTCAATTGATTCCATCAGTTAAACAAAAAAAATTAAAGGGATTTTTTGGGGGGAATTCCCCACAGGGAGTGTGTGGGTGTGGCAGGGGCTGATCCGGATTTGGGGCTATCGAGGTGAAAGTACCTGGCTGAGGTTGTTCTGGAAGTTCAGGAAAGCCCGGTCACCGGCTGCCTGCTGGATCACCTCCATGCTCAGGGCTTTTTCCTCGTGAATAATGGCCAAGTGGAGAAAACTGCAGGGGGGG
>VZTB01016193.1:0-44030 GCA_013397245.1 Thryothorus ludovicianus | reverse complement strand
CCTCCCGGCGCGGCCCAGCCCGGCGCCGCCCCGCCGGCAAGCACATCCTGTCCTGGACCGGTCGTGCCCAGCTCCCCACCGTGTCCGAGCCACCCCTGCCCCGTCTCCGACCCCCACTTACGTGTCCCCGTCCTCCGTCAGCTGCTGTGCCCAGGCGGGCGGCTCGCGGGGCTGCAGCCGTATGTCCTCCAGCTCCTTCACCAGCTGCCGGTACTCCTCCTCCTTCATGGAGTCCAGGCCGCTGTCGTGGCGGTCATCGAGCGGGAAGGCGCCCTGACGCTCCTTCTTGGGGTGCTCGTAGCCGTCCATGGCGGGCGGCTCGGCGGCGCGGCGAGCGGCGATCATGGCGGCGGCGCGGCGGGGCTGCGAGTGAGCGGCGGCGGCGGCGCCTCGCATATACAGCGCGGCCGGGGGATTTCTGCGGGGGAGGAGCCGCGGAGGACGGGAATTTCCAGCCACTCAAAGCCTGACCGACGGGTCCGGTCCTGCTCGGCGCCGCGGGCGCTGGCAGGGAGGGCGGAGCTGCTCGGGCCGCCCAGAAGGGGCGTCGGAGGGGAGGGAAGAGGCTGGGCCGAGAGGGAACTTGGCGCTTTTCCAGGGGGGAAGTACTCGCCGCTCCGGCGTCCCCGTCGGTACTTCCCTGCCGCGCCCGGGGGGGATTTCCCTGCCCTGCCCTGCCCGATCCTGAGGCTCCCGATGCCGCCTCCCCGGCGGGTCCCCGCTGCCCCTCGGGTCCCTGCGCGCTGCGGGCCCCCGCAAGGCCGAGGAGCGTCCCAGTGCCGGGCACTGCTGGCCCCGATTGCACCCTGCATCCCCCGGAATTCCCTCCGCTTCCTAAGAGGGGCTGCGGGTCAGAGAATCAGAATAATTTGGGTTGGAAGGGTTCTACGAAGAAGGTTTTTTTTCCCTGTCTTGCAGCTATTTCTGGCCTCACTGAGTGTCTGTGCTTTTTTCCCATTTTGTCATTTTTCCACGGGATGGCATTCCTTTGAACACGAACTTAGGAGAAAATAAAGGCCCATCTAGACCACCCTCCCTGCCATGAGCAGGAACATCTTCAACTGGATAAGACCTCCATCCAACCTGGCCTCTAATTTTTCCAGGGATGGGGCACCCACCACCTTTCTGGGCAACCTCTAACAGTAAGAGGTTGCCCAGGGAGCTCACGACCCTCCTTGTAAAAAATTTTCCTTATATCTGATCTAAATTGACCTCCCTTCAGTTTTAAACCCTTGCCTTTTGTCCTATGGCAACAGGCTACAAAGTCTGTCCCCTTCTGTTTCTATGGGCTGCCCTCAAGCCCTGCCAGCCTGCGCTGTGATCTCCCACGAGTGTCTGGCCAGAAGGCCAGGCTGCATTAACACTCTCGGAAGCTCCATCACCCACGAGGTGCAGGGTAGCACGGCACAAGCTGCATAACGATAGATTCCTGAGCCTGAGAGGATCATTTTGAAGTCTGATGAGAGGCACTACCTTAGGAGTCAACCAGCACTCATCTAACGATTAGGAACAAGCTATTTAGCGAGCGCAGGACAGCCAAGTCATGCTAAAATGTCAGGGAATCAAACACCACCGGAGCGATGCTGAGGCTGCCACTGCATCTGCCCTGCTTGGCAGGGAGTGTCACTTCTTGGAGAGATTCGGGCAGTATTGCACATGAAGGCTGTTATGCTGCCATGCCTGCAAGTGTGCAGGTGTTGCCTCAGCATTTAGAGAATTTTGCATCTCTGCTGTGTATGTTTTCATTCCTTAATACAAATTTTTTAAAGAAAAAACTACATCTTCAGCGGTTATTCTTACTTTCTCTGGCCATTCCTAGTGACTTTTCTCTGCTTTTTTTTTTTTTACTGCTGTCATGCCATCTGCGGGTAATGGAAACTGGATTAATGCAGGATCCCACATGGATAAAAGGCATTGTCTGTCTGCAGAGCTGAGAGCAGTGAATTTTTTCCTGGTGAATTTTTGCTTCTGCTTCTCAGATGTAGGGGATTCCCATAAAGAATTTTTCTTCTCTTGCAACTATTACTGGCCTCACTGACTAACAGTGTCTGTGTTTTTTTTTCCTTTTTGTCATTTTCCCATGGGATAGCATCTCTTTGAACAAGAACTTATGGGAAAATCCAAACATAAAAGGAAGAGCCAGAGGAGAGGAAGAACGCCTGGCTTTCAGTGAGCATGTGTTTCTAATTTTCAGCCCACATGTGCCATTCTTGGACTTCTTTTCAGTGTTCATCTCTTGGCCTGGGACAATCCAGTGGTGCTTTTGGGCAGGTTTAGAAAAATGCCATAAAACTTTTTCTTTTTTAAGTTAAAGGTTATGAAAGTTCTGTGAGCTTTTTGAAACAGTTCCCCCTTTTTAA
This sequence comes from Thryothorus ludovicianus, assembly GCA_013397245.1. NCBI lineage: Eukaryota > Metazoa > Chordata > Aves > Passeriformes > Certhiidae > Thryothorus > Thryothorus ludovicianus. Next base: position 41,670 of record VZTB01016193.1, on the reverse strand, counting down.
TGTAAATTAGCAGGGGAAATTTAATTAACAAATGAATCTCCACCTATCTGCATATCTTCAGAAAAGGAAGATGGGAGTTGAATAGCAGGCTCCTGCTCTGACTAGCTGGGGAATGGAACCCATCAAGGACCTTGCTCTCTGCAGTTGGGATTTTGCAAGAACAACACAGACAGTAAACTTGAAAACTTCTGTCCTAGCTGTGATGGCTGTAAACTGACATCAGCAAAGGGAATTCTTTGCCTCCTTCTATAAATGACCTCCAGCTTCCCTCACAGGCCATCACAGGACTATTTTTAGCAAGCATTTGCAAGCAGCCTCTTTTCAGAGGCACACGAGGTGCTTTTATTTTGTGTGTGTTTTAACTTGGCAGTACTGCAGCCAGTTGTAGGTGGCAGAAAGGTGGTGGAAAATGTTTTCTGGATGGAAAGTCATGCTGAGGCCAGCCCACTTCCTGCCCCAGGGAGATGCTGCTGCTCTGCAGCCTGGCCCTAGGCATCATAAGGGGCCACACATGGGCCAGTTACCCTGGGTATTATGCAGCTACAAGCACGCACAGCCTGAGGAGAGATTTAGCCCTAAACCCATATGTAAAGCAGCAGCTAGCTGCAGATGCAGTGGCGAGTGGAACCTTCATTAACAATTAAGCAAATAAAGCTGTTGTCTTTGCTTTAACTCCTCATAGTTAGCATAGTCGTTGTACAATATTTGCCTGAAGGGATGACATAGTACAAGATAGCATAAAGCAAAATTTTGGAGTGGTGAAGGTCATCGGTGCTGTTCTGTGCTGTTGAAGTACCTCTTTTACTTTTTTTTTCTTTTTCCTTTAATTATCACATTCAAGCAGTTTTTCTATGCAATTTTCTGATGAAACTGCCCTTAATGATAGAGTTGAGCCCGGCTATCTCGAACTCTGGGGCAAATTCACCAAGGACACTAAGGTAGTTGGAAATGAGAGATAGCTCAGTGCTCTTCTGACAGTAAAGTCATAAGAGTTTATTAGGGAATAAGTCTTAAGGGGGCAGGGAAAGTGGGGGGGGGGGAAGAGATGCCACGAGGTGTAGAAAGGGGAGGGGGCAGGAAGAGAGGACAGCAGAGAGGAGTCAGGATGAGCAAAGAGGGGAAGCAAAGAGGCCGGATACCTGGTATCATTCACCTTTATACCTTGGGAAGAGAGGGGACAGGAAACTTTGGCCGAGGGCCAATGGGAGACAATTGATGGGACAGGAGGGGGACGGGTTTTTACCTGAGGAGGTAGGGGAAGTCTAGGAGGTGAGGGGGAAATTTGAGATTACAGCGGTTTAACCATTCTGATACAATATTGATAATACATCAGTAAAATGCAACAATTTTCTATATGAACCACAAGAGAAAAAGAATAGAAAGAAACAAACTTTGGATATAGGATGGAGCCCATCACAACCCTAGTTTCCTGTGTGGCCTCTCACCAAAGTGTTGCAGCTCTGGGAAGCTCAGACATGCCTCCAGGGGATGGAGCAGCTGTACCTATCTAGGGACAGGAATACTTCATAATGAACACTGCAGTCATCTGTGCCAACTTGGACCTTCTTTGTCTGCTTGTGTATTCTGATTTAATACCTCTGCTATGTCTGCATTAATTTCACAGGAGTGTTTTCTGTGCTTGTCCTTTTGGGAGGAGATTAACATTCGCTGCATTTTTGAGATTATGTTAGCAGTCTCTGCTGCCTGGTCCAGCAGGCACTTCAAGGCCAAAGGACTACCTAAAAGTTACTTTAACAGTGTAAAAACTGTAACTGTGGGAGGTAGTCTTGCACCTGATACCTTAAGAGTTAGGTTTTGCAAAAGCCTCCTCCTCTTTAGGTGCCCGAGCACTCAATTGACGAGGCTGTGGTGCTGCAGGGATGTGATGTTTGTTTTCATTTTACCTTGCACAAAGCAACTGGCAGGACTCCTAGAAGCAGCCTCGAGTGTCTGAATACTGAAAAGTGGCAGTAAGGACTTAATCAGTTTTAAAAGTACGTGAAGAATTCTCACTTCTTCCTCCAGCAAACACATTAAATTGTAATTTCCTGATTGTCACACTAATCATGAAAACCCTCTAGTGCTGCTCGTTTACCAGAGTGGGTCCCTCAACTTCATCCTTTTGTGATTGCTGCTGCAGAGATACCTATTAACTGTTTCCTCTCACTTAATTGCAACGACGAATGTGACTCCCAGTAAATGTATCAGGAGAGGCAGTTAACAACATCCAGCAAGATCTTGGCCCAGGATGTTAAAGCTAAAAGCAAAGCAGTGAAGTAGATCTGCTGTCTGTACATGTATGTGCACGTGCAGATACCCCTTGGAATAGGACTCTGGTTTATTGCTTCAAAAGTCTATGGACTTTGCTAGTGCAAGGGAAGCCAGGGGACTCTTGACACTGTCGTTTTGATAATATTTTGCAGTTAAAATCCACATATCTCAGTTGCCCATTTACAGCTGCTACAGAAATAAGAACTAGGAAGTTCCAAACAATTAGTCCAGTGGTAAACAAGGAAAATGTATTTCCTTCCTGCTTTCTAATAATATAGGTAACTAATTTGGAAGCTTTATAAAAACAGCCAAATGAGAGAGAGGAAAGTTATGCAAAGTTAATTTTTGTCAGCCAGGATGAGGACCAAAGGTAGTCACATGTGCCATGTGGTCTGTATCTCTACCTCCTAAAACCTTTTCATCAGAGGTTATTTTGGGATGGTCATATACCCCAAAGAACAGAATGGTGGATGCTATAGGACACATTTCTGCATCTTATTTAAGCTAGCATAATATCCAAGCAAATAGTCTGCAGGCTAATTTTTGGTACATAAAGCCAAGGTCCAAATTAGGGCATTTAAAGTCCTAGCCATGTGCCACAGACACAAAAATAGAGTTAGCTGCAATGTCCTGACCAGAGTCTAATGCATCTAGAGTTCTGGTTGGCTATGCTAGTCTGTTTTTATTTTTTACTGCAGCTTATTTTTGGCATGTCTTAAATGGATGCATTGCATCCCTGGGAAGGTCTGTGTTTCTCTGCATGAACTGTGGGCTGTTTATCAATTGGTTGCATTTCTGGGGATCCTTAGGGATGAGATGTACTATATCAATTTTAACTGCTTTTATTGTTATGCCTTAAGGGTAACTATAAGTCAAGTAATTTGAAATTTGCTACCACTTGGAAGACAAGTTTTCTCTGGTGTCATTACCATTTTTCATGTGGAAGCTTTGTTAAAGCATGTTCCTCAGAAAGCTTTAAGCTGATGCTCACTGCCTGATGCAGAAAGCTTGCTGCCACTCTTGTTTCATGTAGGAAAAAAGAATCTTGGTGAGGGAAAAAGCAGGTCTCTTGAGCCTGTTTTACAACTTTCCCTTCAGCAATAACGTTGCTCCCCATCAGTACAGCCCTCTATGTGGTTGCAGATGGAGTGGAAGCACCTAATGGGGAAAATATGAACTGGGAGCATTCTAATAACTAAAAAGGGACTTTCCCCCTGCAGACAGCTGTGACATCTGGTAATGTTACAGTCTCTAGTTCTTCCCAGCAAGTAGGGATTTTGCAAAGGTGGAGAGGGTAGAACAGTGGGACCATGCAGAAAACTGAGCTGGTGAGCATTTGGGAGAGATAGCTAAGCCTGGCAGAGTGGACAGGGCTGTGCAAAGCAGGGAGCTACTTTTCTTGCTGTTTGGATTAAAAAGAAAGTCAAAATTGGATCTGGATATAAATTTTTCTGTGGTACTAGATGGTATTTTAAGCACACTAGGGACCTTTACTGTGTTACTCTGGAGCTGTCAGAGCCTGGCTGCATGTGGGCAGTGAGAGAAATTTGTTTCAGCACATGGTTTGCTCTGAACCTCTAATGCTCCTGTGCAACCTCTGTGCCTAAAGCTGGTGGGTGCAAATAATCCTGGATAAACATCAAAAGCCAGCACACTGCTCCTCTGTGCACAGCTGGGAGCCCAGTGCAGCAGCCAGGCGCACGGCAAACCTCAATTAGAAAGAAGCTCAGCTGCATGCGGGCCCAGGGATTTCCCTGGGGACGGATGTGGCAAGCAGGGGCTAATGAACTGAGTGCTGTAGCTGTGCGTGAGCTAGCAGAGGAGCTGCCAGGGGAGGAAGCAGGAAATACTAGACAATACTAACGGCATAGCCCTGAGAGGAAAAACCCACAGCAGCAGAAGATGAACTTTAGGCTGTGTTCTTCCTGAAAAAGCCCAGAGACCGCCAGCCAAGGGACTGTCGAGGTCAGCTCCTCCTGTGCACACCCTGTTCGGAGGAAGGCAGGCTCTTTGCTCTCTGCTCCCTCTGGTGAAAGTCCTCTGGAGTCACAAAGCCTGGCAGACTGCATGGCTCCGGGTGTGGTAACCCCAATCTGCCAGCCACAATTTGCCCGAGGCTGGCAAGGGGCGTCGGCAGCAGCTGCTGCTGAGATAGCTCTTGAGAGGGGCTTGGCTTTTAAATACCTCAGTGCAAAACACCCATCTGGGTGTTCTGGTGCTCTAGTCGGAAATTTCCCAGGGTTTTAACCTGAGATTTTTCTGGCATAGCTGTGAGCTGTGCTCAGAGCTGGATCATTGGCCGAGTCAGCAGGCAGCATGCAGCATTGTCCAAGAGCTGGATGTGCTTCTGGTGCCGTGTCCTGGTTCAGCCCGTCCTTCTTTTAGGTAAACAAATGGCTGTTGGTGAAAGTGGGGCTGCAGCACCTGGGGTATCACAATTATTCTTTGCAGGAGAGTAAGCCGGGAGAAAATCTCCAAGGGACAGCAAAGAGCTAGATTGTGTTTAGAGGAGTGTTAGGTGAATTTTGATTTACACACAGACAGGCTAAAGGCAGGCTGAGAGAGGCAAAATACATCCCATATTCTGCACGCTCCGACTATTGCCTGCAGTCCCAGGACACAGGTTATAGTAAAATCCTCGTTTTTTCGCACGGCTCTCGTTCCCTTTTATTTTTATGCAGCCAGCTGTTTACTCTGAGCATGACCTCCCCCAGGGCAGGTGATGACCGGCAGTAAGTTCGGGGCCGCCATGGCATGCTGGAGCTAGGAAATGAGCAGTGCCATCCTGTGGTGCGGCTCCAGCTCTGCTGCCCAGCCGGTGGTCGGGAGGTGGCTGCCCCTGCCGGTCCGGAGGTACCCGAGCTGCGTGTAGAAAATGGGAGCAGAAGTAACGCTGTGTCTTACAGAGTGGGCTGGGATCAGTGCTTCATTATTGAGGCCGAATGGGGAAGGAAGGGGAAGCAGATGGAGATTGCAATGGAGATTTTCTAGCCTCTAAGGAGTTTAAATTTATCTCTTCCCATGGCTCTATCCATTCCTGGGGTAACTTCTCATTTAGCATACGCCTTTTAAGGCTTTGATTTCTTCAGATTTCATGGAAGGTATGTACTAACTTATGGTTGTGGTGTTTCCTGGACAGAAACATCTCTCCAGGATAAGCTCCTGCCTTTCTTGGATAGATAGTCCATGCACAGCAGTAAATTCAGTTCCTCTGTGAACTCCCCATCCTGTGTGCATGCTGTGGTGATGTCTGGAGGGCCTGCCCATGGCATAGCCCAGAGGCCACATGTTACTGCTCATCCTTAGATGTTCAGGAATCCTGTACAAATGGTGGAAACTAGTCCTTGAGTTCTTCCCAGTCCAAATTTCTGAGCAGGCAAAAATATAACTTGCTTGGGAAAACACTGACCTCTGGTAACAGGCTTAGGGTCATGAGCTTAGTTTTATGGCTTGGTTTTTCCTGGGTTAAGTCAGGAAGAGTTGTGAAGGCTCTTTGTGGGAAAGCCAGCAAGGGAAGTGAGGTGGGAGGGAGTGACTTCCCCCAGAGCATTAAAGAAAATCTGTATCAGCCCCTCTTTGAAACAACTGTTTGTCACACTATTCAATTCTTCTGCCTGCATTCACAGACACAAATCCTTGGCTGCATCCTCTGCCTCCCAAAGCCCAGCATCTCACTATAGCCATTGCAGCTACCTCCTGTATCCTCACCAGCTGGCAGTTTTTTGGCCCTGCAGACCAAAAAGGGAGACAGAAGCCATCACAGTCAAAGCATCCTTTGTCCCAGGAGCCTACAGGAACTCGCTGCTGGAGCAGTGGACTGCCCATCTGGGCTTTTCCAGAGCTCCAGGTGGGAAAACGTTCACATCAGCTCACTTCTCTCTACATTGTCACGGTGCTGTGCAGGCAGAACGTTACCTGTGACCTTCTGAATGTGGTGACAGACACCTGTGGTCAGGCCCAGAGCATGAGCCCTTCCATAGTGGCAGGCTGTGCTGCAGGGCAGGGGCTCAGCCTGGCTTTGGGGGAGCAGGGGGAGCCTCTGTGCAGGAGAGACAGGAGGGCAGCGTCAGCAGAGTCTCAGCTTGTGGGGCAAGGGTGGGGTGTGCTGGAGAGGGTGGAGTAGGAAATAGCTTACTGGGCTATTGCACTGCTGCCCTCACACGTGGCACCCACTCAAGCAGTTTGAAAAGAGCTCATTTCAACTTGGTTTAGGTCAGGTTTTTAAATCCTGTTGGGGTGAGCTGCTGTGAGAAATCACACTGCGTATGATCAAGCATGCATTGGCAGGAACATTTCCCAAAAGGCTTCTTCCCTAAGGACCATCCAGAGGCACCAAAATGTGTTGTCTTACAGAAAGGATGGAGCCCCTGGGAGGTGGATTGGGCAGATAAAAGCCTTCTTCTTGGGAGCCCAGCTGCACATTAGTTTCAGCTGCATCATCAAAGTGAGTCATTCAATAAAAACAATTAGCTGAGGAAATATCACTAAACAGTAATAATTATCCAAATGTCTTAGCATTGACCATTTAGATGACTAAATCAACACAATCAATTGTGTTAATGAATGCTAATTCAAATCTAACAACTTTCTGGTTTATTTGATTATTTATAAAGAATTCACCTGCAGTGTTTGGACAGGATGAGGTGGCAGACCAGCCAAATGCTTGGTCACCAGCCTGTCCTGTGGACTCTGTGAGTGGGTGATCCCCAACCTGCCAACAGCACGTAGTGGTGTCCACAGAGTCTGTGAAGCAGTACAAGAGTGCTTAGATGATGTCTAGGTACCCTCAGCTTTCACGGGCTTCAGAGACTCTTATGTCCACATAGAAATATGGGGAAGCCTCTCAGGAGAGGCTACATTCCCCTTTCTGCCTCCTTGCCTGGAAGGTCTCAGAGGGGTCTGAATCTCCTAGAATGGATAATTGGATAAAGTCACATGAACATCACGTGTCCATGTTGTCTGGCTGGGAATAAAGGGGTATGGAGGGAACTCCTGCTTAAAACTGACAATTACAGTTTCAGTCAAGAACAAGTCACACTTGTAATTCATGTTGGAAACTGACCCTCTGGCTCAGGTTTTTACTCTCTCCTCTTATCCTCATCATTGGTACCTAGGCTCTGGAGATGCAGGTCTTCCCTGAAGTGTTTCATGCTCTGGAAGAACTGTGATCATAGTTTTTTATGCATGGATGTTGTTTTGTTGTGTCTAGACATTGGTATGATGCTTGCCTCCTCAATATCTAGAAATTATGGATGTTGTAGATCCAGTGGGATTCAGCTTGGTGCTGGAATTGCCCTCACACTTCCCTTAAAGGTGCAATGAGCTCCTCTCTCCCCGCTACCAGCACACCAACCCTTCTTAGTTCGTACTTGTAAGTTCTTGGAAGAGGTTAATACTTTATCAGTATTTAAAGAAAGAAATCAGCAAACTGTAGAAATAGTTATGTTTAGTTCTCCTTGTGCTCTGCTAATGCAGGAAGGAGTGAATGTGTCTGGCACAGGGACCAGTGACACACTTTTACAACATGGTGTGCCAGAGGTGGCTAAAACCCAGCACCTCTGAGCTGTCAGGCTCTGCTCTTGCTGCTCACACTGATGTCCACTGAACCACATTTTGCCTCGGGTGAAAAACAGTGCAGGCATCAACAAGGTGAATTTCTCCTGCTGCCTGCTGTTTGTTCTATGGCATTGAAGGGTTTTCTAAGTGGGCCTAACATGCAGGTGAATCACTTCAATGTGCTGCAGCAGGTCTGGCTCTGTCCCTCGTGCACTGACCATCCACAGGTCTGGCATGGGGGACAGGAGCCATGCCAGGGGGCTGGGAACCTTTGCCATCAGCTGAGGGAGCCTGGCCATGCTGTTGGTAGGAGCAGCCCTTGTACCACCAGCACTGTGCTTCTTTGCTTGTCTGCTAGGATTAACATTCATTTGCTCTCTGAAACAGATTTGGGTTTTTTTTTTGGTCATTCTGTATAACATAATCATATTGGAGTAGAATTCTTCTGCCTAATCAAATGAAACTTCATGTAGTTAGTTTGTCCTTAGCATTTACTAATGAATGTGACTGTGAGGATTTAGTTTCTCACATGGTTAATAGGAAGGCATTTAGATAATTATAGCTGTCTAGTGTCTTTCCACTGCTAATCGCTTTTCCTGCCTGCTTCATTTCCAGACCAGCAAGTGAAACTCTGGCACACAATTGTGCAGAGAAACTGCCCCTGTGGTTATATATTGCTGTATTCCTGATATGATGGTTTGTAGGTGTGAAGTCAATTCTCAGCTCCAACCTAAATTTCATATGAACTCCAGAAAATGATAGCCTTGCTGTCATCCAGCTTTCCCACTTGTCTACACCGTGCTAGGTCATGCAATCCTCCCTGAGCCAGCTGAGGACACTTAGAGAAGAAAAATATAAGCAGAATAATATGTAATGATCCCACTCCTGGACTGTGCATCCAGCTTCCAGAGCTTAAGGAGCTTTTCCATGCACCTTTGTTTAGAAGCTGCAGTGAATTTCCCTAATCCCTTGCTGGACTTTACCACATCTTTGATCTCCTGTGAAGGGATTGTCACATCCTGTGATGATGCTGAACAGAAAACTGCACCAAAAATCCCTGTTTGTTTTGTAACTACTAGGTGGTATTTCAATTGAGAAAAATCAATACTTCTGTTCAGAGAAACAGGGAATGAGATTTTGTTCTTCACCTTTTTAGGGTATCTGTGATGTGACTGAGCTCTCACCCTCGTCTGCTGTCTCCTTTCCAAGCTTCAGCTAGTCTTGTTTCTATCCTGCTTATTTTTTTCTCAAATGAGAACATTTCCATACCTGGTTACCTTTTAGAGAATCTATTTTTTTTTTCTATCTTTTTAATACAGAGTGCAAACTGTAGTTAAGAAGGATTTATAGAAAGGTAAAGTGATATTTTCTGTTTTCCCCCCTGTTTAGTTCTATTAATTCTGGTAATTGTGGGTGTTCTGCCCAAATGGAGCCCTGATCTCAAGTATCCATCACAGCTCTGAAATTCAATTCCTAGGAAACCCAGTTCATTTAAAGTCTGTGACATGTATAGAATTTTCTCCTCAGGTGCATTTTTTCATGTGGAATTTAATGCAAAATCTAACTTATTGCTGTGCTACATCGCATTATGAAATATTTCTGTACTTCTTAGCTATAGTTTAATATTTTCTTAATAATTCATCATCAGCTGCAGCCTTTGCTAGTTTGCCTTTCACTTTGTTTACTTAGATCAGGTGGTAAAAGACTTGGAATTATTTTCTTTCAAGACAAGATCTGGGGGAGGAAACACTCCTGTTACACAAGCTAGTGAAGTATATTACAATGATGATTATGGAAATGATAATTTTCATAACCTTTTTTGTCATTACTCTGTCCTTTGATAGTTATCTTGTTGCTAACAAACAATTCAATAGCTGTTTGGAACAGCACTATCTTCTTAGGAGCTAAATGGGTCAAGGGGTTTCTGCCAGCAGGAGAGATTTCTGTACTGGTAATATGAAGATAACCAGGAGGAAGCAATTTTTGGCTAATATTAAATTAAAATTAGGAGCTGTGACTACTGGTCTGAGAGAGATGGGGGACACTCAGAAACTCTAGCATTCCTCCCAGCAGCCGCTCCTCAGTTTACTATGACGGTATTTAATTTCAATTAACAAAATTTAATTTAGTTTAGTTTAGTTTATGATTACTTCTCCCTCGTCCTTCCCTGTTTACTCCCCCACAGGGTTTTAGTGCGACACCCCTCTCTGTCCCGCTCCTTTCGCGGTGGTGGAGCAGGGGAAAGAGGAAGGTGAAGGGAAAGGGCAGGAGAAGGGAAAAAGGGAGGAGAAGGGGAAGAGAAAAGGAAAAGGGGCAGGAGAAGGGGGAGGGGAAAAGGGAAAGGGGCAGGAGAAAGAGGGAAAGGGGAAGGGAAAGGGGAAGGGGAAGGGAGAAGGGAGAAGGGAAAGGGGCAGGAGAAGGGGAAAGGAAAAGGGAAAGGGGCAGGAGAAGGGGAAGGGAAAAGAGGAGGAGAAGGGGAAGGGAAAATGGAAAGGGACAGGCGAAGGGGGAGGGAAAGCGGAAAGGGACAGACGAAGGGGAAGGGAAAAGCGCCCGCCCCCGCCGCCGCAGCCCCGCGGGAGGAGCTGGCCCGGCCGGCGCAGCGCTGCTCTCTCCGCCTCTGTGCCCGCCGCTCGCCCCTTCCCTGGTGCAGCTCAGGGCAGGGCTGAGGGCGGTGCTGGGTTTCCCTCTAGTGGTGTCTGAGCCCTGCAGAAAGATGCAGTGTCCCCTCCAAGAGGCCGTCGCCGCTTGGCAGAAGTGGCTGGGTTCACCTTCCCGGAGGTACCCGACCCATGGAGACAGCGATAAAGTCTCCGGGCGAGCAGCTCTGTCTTCACAGCAAAAACAGCAGAGCCGCGTTTCCTCCGTCAGGCTTCCGAGGGATGTCTTTACGAAGGACTCTTCTCTTTTCTGTGACCAGGTGGAGTCAGTGTTCTTGTTGCATTCTTGTTCAATAACGGCACTCTTTGGTCCAGCCCAACTCTGGTGGCATTTGGCACAGCATTCATGGCACAGTTAAAAACTTGTTCCCAGGAATCTGTATCGGGGTGAGTTAGGATGCTGAAACATCAAGCTTATTCCTGGTTACCTGATGCCTCTTTGGGGAAGTCCGTATCAGGCTGTGTGACTCTCACTGATTTGCTGCTGTTTGGTATTACAAGCAACGGGCAGAAATTGGTAAAAATAACAGTAGGATTGTTGAAAACAGCCATACTATAGATCTTCAGAAAGCAAAGAATTAAACATACGAGAACCAAAGTAAAAAGCCTTATACAGATAAGAAATTATTCACATATAGTGACCAGAGATATTCACAGTTTTATCACAGAATATTCTGAGTTGGAAGTGACCCACAAGGATCGAGTCCAATTCTTAATCTTTAGCCATGCATAAACATATAGTAATCTCCTTCTCCACAGCTACTTGCAGGGTCTTCAGTTTTCTCAAGATATTCTGGGCAGCGTAGATTTTCACATTCTTTGAAAAATATCCTATATCTCAAGGCAGTTGCAAGTGGGTAGCTAAATCCTCCAGCACCTCTTGGATCTAGTATAAATGGCATCAGTGAGTGAATTGGATAGATCCTTTATGGCAACAGCTCAGAGCTATATGGAGCAATGCTGGCTTGAGCCCAAAGGTGGTGTGTCCTGGCAGCAGGGTGTCCTGCCCAAGGATGGGGTACCCTGTGCCTGCCTTCCTGAGAAGGCTGGAGTTACTGTGAGCAAACATCATGCCTGCTCCTCACTGCCTATTGACTGTGCATGCTAGAAAGCTCCATGCAGGCATTTTTCATCTGTCTTGGGCACGATTAACCAAACCAAACACTTGGGAGGAGCAAGGTGCAGGACCTGCTGCCCCAAGCCTCCAGGCCTGCATGCGTTGCACCATTACCATGTGCCCTTAGGTCACTGTGTTTCAGAGTAAGCCTCTCTCCCCTTGCTCAGTCTGGCTGCACATTCTCTTCTGAGACAGGCAAGACTGTAGAGGCAATGCCACCTGTTGTTGACCCACATTTGGCACCTGCATGCTGTCCATATCACTGGGATTCTCCAGCACTGCCGCTGGCCTTGCTTCTTCCATGTATTTTCCTGCTGACCTGTTATTTTCAGCCCTCTCAATCCCTGCAGCAGCAGCTGCTAGAAGCCATTACAGGGCTGTCCGCTTCTCATCCTAAGTGGGTCTTGTAATGAGAAAAGGAAATATTGTTTTTTTCCTTGACATCTGGTAGGGGAAACAGTTGATTCTTCTGGTTCTTGCCCTTAAAATTAATAAGCTATTAAGGGTACTTTAAAATGTTATTAGTGTGTTGAAGTAGTAATGTTAATAGTTAATTTATGCTCAATAATATTATATCTTTTAAATATTATTATATTGTCTTGACAGAACAGCTTTAAAGGTTTGTCGTGGGCTTTTGGTTAAGGCAGAGCACCAGCACTGGGAGGGGCAGAGCAATGGCTGTGGGTGTGCATCTGCACTGGGTGGGATGCAGTCCTGGGGCTTGGGCAGGACTCAGACACTTCAGTTTGAAGCTGTGACAATGACAGCTGCCCCTCAGTGATTGTCTGAGCCTGTAAATGCCACACTGCCATGTGGTGATGGATTTCAGCTGCTGAGTGCCCAGTGTTTCAGCCTCCATGCAGACCCACGGCCCATTATCCTACAGGGCCTGGGTGGAGTGGGCTGGGTGTACTGGTGCTTTCCTTGGAAACAACCTCTGCTCATTTTTTCAGCAGAGTGGTGGTTATTGCTCTGAGGACCTGGGTTGCACCCCTTCTTCCCAATGTGTCTTGGGAGCACCTAGGCAGGTGAGCTGCTCATTACACACCTTTGGGAAGATGCTGCTTCATGTAGACTCTTCAATATTTCTTTTGTTGCAGAAAAAGAAGCAACTGGGGAAAGATTTCTGCAGAAGAGGTGATGTCAGCTCCATTCTTGGACACAGCCACTCAGTGGCTATCTCATGGGAAAGAAAAGCTCTCATTGGAGCATGGCCTGAAGCCCTGGATGTCCTGCTCTCCAGGTGAGCACTCCCCATTTCTTCACCATCTTTCACAATCTCCTGAAGATACTCATTGTTTGCAAGAGTTCAAAAGTGAATGGATGGAAAGGCCAATCTATTAAATCTCTTCAATAAAAAGACACCACTCAGAAATTGCCTTAACCAAAGAGGACTGTTGAGAGGATATTTAGAAACAGTACCACTTTATGCTTTCCTGTTCCTACATTTTTCTCCAAGTATCTGCTTTTGGCCATTGTAGGAGACAAAATATGAGATTAGATTGACTTTCATTAAGTAAGCATTTTTATAAAAAAAAATATATATAAATGAAATATGAAATATGAAACATGAAACACATTTATATTTACAAAGCATTGTCTTCTTGGTAGCATTTTACAAAATCCCAAGTTTTCTTGTGAATGAATCTTGGGTGGTGATTCTAGCTGTATGAGAAAGCTTAAAATTAACCAGTATTAAAGTAATGAGAATAATATTAAGGTTGCAAAGCTAAGCACTTAGATGGAAGAAGATGCCAAAATACAGGGACTTGTAATCTTAGGATTGCAATTTTTTGAAAATTCCCAGTCTGATGTCCTGCTGTGTGTACTGGGAGATAGAGTATTACCATGTAAAGCAAGTCTGTTTTTAACATAGGCTCCCTCCCTGGTTTATATCAGTGTGGAGAGTAACTAGCATTGAATAGAGCACAGAGTGAAGGAGAGAGCAGCCTGCAGAGTTCTACCTCCTCCTCCCACCCGCAGAAGCTCATGGGCAGGGAGAGGAGCTGCTGGTGGATGCTGACAATGGTCATCAAGTGCTGAGATGGTCACCCAGTGCCCCTGAGAGCATGCCAGTGAGATGCTGGATGTCTTCAGTGGAATCACATTTTTCAGCAGGGGATTTAGATGGCTGCTCATTCTGGGTGCTGACTGAGGTCACCTGGTGCTTTGCTGTAGAAATGTCTGTCCCACCTCGCCTCTGGTCAGCTAAAGCTGTGCATGTCTGGCAGCTCCACTTATTACCAGTGAAATTTCTACATCAATTTCTAGTTCTAAATTTCTTTTTTACTGGAAGCAGGATCATAGTATACATAAGTACAAACTTTGAAGAATGTATCTTTCTGCTTAATGCAGTGTCTGTGCAGACATTTATAGTTAGGTACTTTATGTAAAAATAACGAGAGCAAATGTTTTGATGACAACAGCACTGATAACCAGAAAGTTATCTAATGCTTTACATGAAAGTACATGTAAAGGGTGAAATTTAGATGTTCTGGTACAATAATTTTTCCACTGGGGTCAGATATGTTTATACAGATAGCTTTCATGCTGGCAACCTGATAAACATGAGCAGACAGCAACTGATACAAAGACAGTCTGTCCTCTAACAAATGAGCACTATTTGTGGTGTGTAATACTGCAAAGATGAGCAGTGATGCATAATGCCTCTGCCTGGGACCTCCCCAGCCTGCTGGGCAGATGTTCTGGCAGATTTTGGCACAGAAAGTGGAATCTGCTCTTCCTTACCCCCCAAATTTTCATAAGCCACAATGTATTTTTCTTCCTGTTATCTCTCATAATTTTTTCAGTTGATTGACTCTGGTAACACTTCCACTTACCTTAATGGTTGCCTTTCTGCCTCAAATGTAACTTTTTTTATTTATTGATCACATTTGTCAGCATTTCCCACCTCTATCTCTTCTGCTTGGGTAGTATTTCCTCACAAGTGGCACTGCTGTTCTTTGGGGTGACTTTAGGGCTTAGGGGTGTATTAGGAATGTCAAGTGTCACTATGCCTGTACAGAATTCTTGGCCCCCAGTAAAACTAAGGGTTTCCCCAGGAACACTGATGGTGTGGAAGAAACCATGGAGACTGAGGGTAGGTTTGTCATGCTTGGGCTCAGTCTTTCAAGGGCCACAGATAGACCAAAAAAAATTGATCAAAATGTCTTGTTTAGGCTATGGTGAGTTGGCCCTGAAAGCTGTCATCACATTAAAGGTGCTTTTTCCCCAAAAACACCTCCAAACAACCAAAACCTCACTGTTTTCATATTCTATTAAAGGATGACAGAGAGCTAAAGAAAAGACTATATTTTTCTAACATGTCATAGTTGTGCCTTGCCTGAGAACACCAGTCTGTGAAAAAAATACACCTGCAGCTCAGCCTGAAGATTGCCTCCCAACAGTTAATGAAGATATCACTTTCCTCTGGGATCAAGTTCAAGTGTAATTAAGGTTATGTCACTTTGGAGGAGTTCACTGGTGAGATGGCGGGTATAGGGAGACAAGGCTGTGGAGATGCAATCTGCTGGAAATTAGCATGAGATATTATGTACTCACATCAATCTTTAGTGTGTCCTGGTAGTTTGTGATGAGAGTCTCTTGAATGAGGTGATGCTTTGACTGTGATACACAATGTGAAAATGTGTGATGAACTGGAGGGCAGGTGTGATGGGGAATTTTCTGGAGTATTTAGTCCAAACATAAACAGATTACTGGGGGCAGGAATAAGTGTTACTAAATAACTATTGGCATTTTTTATCTGTGTGGAAGAAAGAGAGAACTTCTCCTTGAAGTGAGAAGAGAAATTTCTAAAGTAACAGCTTCTAAAGTATAATCTGCTCAGATGTTGTTACTTCCCAACAGGCCTAGGGGTTACAGCAGAGACTGAGAGACTTACATCAAGGAGTCTTTTACTCTTCATTTTTATTATCCATTTTTATAATTAGAGTTGGAAACTGTAATTTAGCAGCAAATTTAAAATAAAAAGAATGTAACTTTCACAAAGTCCTCAAAGAAAACAAAAAATCCTATAGGTGTTGACACATCCTATCATCAGGTTTAGAAGGTAAGTACCAGACAAACGATTGTTATCAGGTGTGAATTAACATACAGTGAGTTTGCTCACAACTGAAGAAGGTGACAGATATAACATATGCATTAATAAAAGTCCAAATTGAAGGTATGGCCATAATTGGAAATGGTACTTGAAGAAATGCTATTGATTCCAGGAACTGAATTTAATTTGATGGCTTTTACTGTAATTAACACAATTGTTTGTATCAGCCCAGATCTCTTAATATTATTATCTAAGTTGACAAATTATAAAATTAAATGTTCATTTAACATGTAATTCAAAAATTTAAAAGATTTTCTCGAGTCAATGGATCTCAGTTAATTTCTTTAAAGCTAAAGGATCTGATTTTTTTAATTCTGCCAGTTTTCAGCGACTGAAGCTACTCTCAATTTATATCAATGCTGCAATGAAAGCAACATATACAAAAGAAACATTCACAGGCTCTGATGAGCTCTTGACAGCTCCTGTTGCTTATACTTTGCAGGCTTGAAAGGTATTTTCTTTGTAGCATTAGATTTTAATGGTACTGAATGTAACACCCACATATAATAACAATAATTCACTTTTCTTGTGTTTGCCCATTTTCCTTGTCATATATCTGCTAGATGCAGCATCTGGTTCTCTTCTCTTTTACACCTGTTTTACCCAAGGGCTGTTTATTTTGATGCAGTTACTCCTGATTTAGACCTGTGTATATGAATCTGTTATCTGCGAGAGGTAAATTAATGCTTTTAATCAAGACCACTCTTCTGCCTACCCATCAACATCAAAGCCTGGACATGCTATTAGTTATTGAGAAAGGAAACACAGTGTGAGTAAGCAGCCCTCAGCTATCTCTGGATCCCCATTACCAGAATTTTAGCACCATTACCTCAAAACCATGAATACTTTTATCCTCACAGTCACTTGGAAAGGCTATATATCCACATTTTGCAGACCAAAGCCACAAAAGGAAGCAGAATTTGGACAGAAATAAGGCGCCTAAATCCCAGTGTAACCCTCAAGACCATTTTGAGCATCTGCTACCCAAAGTCTCCTTACTTTGAAGGTGGCTCTGTTGTGGATCCCACATACCTGAATATTTTTTTTACCATACCTTGAAGGACCCTGATCTTGTCAGGTCATAGCATCTACCTGACAAAGCTTTACTTTGTCAGAAAGGTGGCCTCAGCAGGACTCTCTCTGCAGGATAGTGAATCTGCCACCATGTACTCAGAGTCTACTGAAATCCTCAAGGAAAGTTTCATATTTAACACCACTGGAGTCACTTTTTTTTTTCTTTCTCTTTAGCCAGACATAGAAAGCAGCCTTATCACTGATCTTATGTTTGGTAACTGAATGAATAGATCAGTCATGCAGGATGTAGGTGAGAGAGGAAGATTTAGGAGGATTCAGATTTATCTGTGCATGCTTTCAGGTACCTGCCAATGCCAAGAGCTAAACAGTAGGACTTCCCAATTTACGAAGATCCATTAATTTCACTGAGTGAAGATGCAATGCCTCACCTCTGATTCCACATGCCATCCACTTTGCTGGAACCAGGCCACTCTGATGAACTTGTTTCCTCAGAGATGGGTAAGAATTATGGGGCTTCATGCTAGATTCCTTGTAGTCTGGGTAAAATATTCCTGTAGGCAGCAAGCTGTAGGGTACTGTACAGATCTTTTGAATGAAATTGTATGAGCCACTCTTGGAGCAGGGATTGGAGCAGATTAGATGATTAGATTTTCCTCTTTTCCTGGTTGTCTTAGACATCAGGCAACAAAGTTGATCACTTTCTTTCCCCTTTTCTGTGAGAATTTTAATAATTCAAGAACAGTGGCCTCATCCCTATGGAAGAATTGGAGAGTCCCCCAGTACAACTAACTCTCATAAGGTGGTGAAGGACACTTAGAAAGAAAATGGGTGGATGGTCTTTGGACAGATAAAAACATTCAGTCTGATTTTCTGTGTCTTGGGTACATGTGATAAACTGTTGTATGAGGGTGTAAAACATGGTGTAATGCATNCTATATATCCACATTTTGCAGACCAAAGCCACAAAAGGAAGCAGAATTTGGACAGAAATAAGGCGCCTAAATCCCAGTGTAACCCTCAAGACCATTTTGAGCATCTGCTACCCAAAGTCTCCTTACTTTGAAGGTGGCTCTGTTGTGGATCCCACATACCTGAATATTTTTTTTACCATACCTTGAAGGACCCTGATCTTGTCAGGTCATAGCATCTACCTGACAAAGCTTTACTTTGTCAGAAAGGTGGCCTCAGCAGGACTCTCTCTGCAGGATAGTGAATCTGCCACCATGTACTCAGAGTCTGCTGAAATCCTCAAGGAAAGTTTCATATTTAACACCACTGGAGTCACTTTTTTTTTTCTTTCTCTTTAGCCAGACATAGAAAGCAGCCTTATCACTGATCTTATGTTTGGTAACTGAATGAATAGATCAGTCATGCAGGATGTAGGTGAGAGAGGAAGATTTAGGAGGATTCAGATTTATCTGTGCATGCTTTCAGGTACCTGCCAATGCCAAGAGCTAAACAGTAGGACTTCCCAATTTACGAAGATCCATTAATTTCACTGAGTGAAGATGCAATGCCTCACCTCTGATTCCACATGCCATCCACTTTGCTGGAACCAGGCCACTCTGATGAACTTGTTTCCTCAGAGATGGGTAAGAATTATGGGGCTTCATGCTAGATTCCTTGTAGTCTGGGTAAAATATTCCTGTAGGCAGCCAAGCTGTAGGGTACTGTACAGATCTTTTGAATGAAATTGTATGAGCCACTCTTGGAGCAGGGATTGGAGCAGGTGATTAGATTTTCCTCTGGTTGTCTTAGACATCAGGCAACAAAGTTGATCACTTTCTTTCACCTTTTCTGTGAGAATTTTAATAATTCAAGAACAGTGGCCTCATCCCTATGGAAGAATTGGAGAGTGCCCCAGTACAACTAACTCTCATAAGGTGGTGAAGGACACTTAGAAAGAAAATGGGTGGATGGTCTTTGGACAGATAAAAACATTCAGTCTGATTTTCTGTGTCTTGGGTACATGTGATAAACTGTTGTATGAGGGTGTAAAACATGGTGTAATGCATTACAGGAGATCATAACCCCTTTTTTGTTTTTCCAAACACGTGGTTAACAAGCCTACCTTAGGAAGAGAGTGTAGGTCTTTGAACCACAGGAGAGTAATGGCACTTAAGTGCAATGCTGCACCAGAATGCCCAAGTCCTGAGGAAGACTGGCCATGGCCATGCCCATGCTGATGGCTGTACCCATTCCCATTCCTGTGCCCGTGCCAGGATCGGGCCAATGCCCATTCTTATTCCCGTACCAATGCCTATGCCTGTGCCAGGATTGGGTCGACGCCCATGCCCATTCCCATTCCGGGATTGGGTCCATTCCTATTCCCATGCCTGTGCCGGGATCAGGCTGATGTCCATTCCCATTCCCATGCTGTACCAGGACTGGGCCCATGCTCACTCCCATTCCTGTGCCCATACCAGGATCGGGCCCATGCCCATTCCCATTCCCATTCCCATGCCGGGATCGGGCCCATTCCCATTCCCGTGCCCGTGCCGGGATCGGGCCCATGCCCATGCCCATTCCCATTCCCGTGCCGGGATCGGGCCCATGCCCATTCCCGTGCCCGTGCCGGGATCGGGCCCATTCCCATTCCCATTCCCTTGCCGGGATCGGGCCCATTCCCATTCCCATTCCCATTCCCATTCCCATTCCCATTCCCGTGCCGGGATCGGGCCGGTGCCGCTCCCCGCCGTGCCGTGCGGAGCTGTCCCGCCCCGCGGTGCTGAATTCCCCGCCAGCGCCCAGGGCCGGCTCATCCCGGGCCGGGCCCCGCCCTGCTCAGCGCAGCTGCCCAGCAGCGACCGGCGAGTGCTCGGGACGCGATGAACAAGGGCCAAATAAATATTTAAAATACACGGTCGCACGTGCAGACTGCAGTTCCCCTTTACTTGCCGGCTGATTATAGCTGTAATTGCTTTGCTATTTATCTGTGAAGCATTCTGTTCCATACTGAGGATAACATTAGTAATCGTTGTGAGGAATTCTAATAAGTCAAACCCAAAACTTTGAATTTGCATCCAGGCTGAGCGGTGAAATGGTCAGAGAAAATTATACATTCTAACCTGCTGCCCTGAACAGTGTTCCTTATCAATGGCAACAGTAGAAAAGAAGATATGGAAACAAATTGATAAGCAATTCAACTATAGAACTATTTTAAGAAGGTAGCTAGAAAAGTGCGAATTTTAAAAAAAATATATCGTGGTCCAATACTGTTGTAATGTGAATTAATGAAAAAATAGCAGTAGTTTAAGAGACATCTGAAAAAGAAATAATTCTCTAAGCGTAGAAACTGAAAGCTAAACTCTAGCTTTACTTCTGCACATGTGATTTTTCAGAGAAGTAATGAATAAAATTATAATTAATAATAATAAAGAGAATAACAAGTTTCTATTAATGCCTATAAACATATCTTTCTTAATCAGATAATGACTAATAGAAGGATTCAGAAAGTAGTTAAGACATATTCTTTCTAAACCAAGTAGCTAAGAAATATAATCCTCCTGTACCTCAGTAATTGTTGAAGGAAGGACCCATTATCATAATTATGTTTCTGGAACAAACATTATTTCAATGTGATAAAGGATGACATGGCACTAAAGGTAAAGCCACAGCAGATGTTACATGAGTAACAAGACAATATGCCTGCATTCTGGTAATTTCTCCCCCCCAGACATGTTCTCATTAATCTGTGATTAATAGGATTTGAGTATAGTAAATGATGTTGATCTATTGTCTGTCTTTGTCCCACACCATAGAGAGAGCAATTTGTCAGCTCAGCTTTTGTGTGACTATTTAATAGCAAAGAGGGGGAGAGAAAAGATGCTAATCTTCTAATTGGCATCTATAGAGAAAGGTCTAAGAACACTGCCTGCCTGGAAATAGCTTGTGTGCAATTCCTATGCCTGCGAGGCTGAGGCAGACAGCTGCACCAGCCCGGGTACCCATGGAAAAGGAACAGTGTGTCCCTGTCACACAATGAGCTGCTGGCCAAGGGAGAGCAGAGAGCAAGGTGCACTGCAGAACAAGGTGCAATTGAGAACTCCCCCAAGTCTGTTGTGTTGCAGCCTGTTATGTCAAGGGAGTACTTCTTGACTGGTGTGACTTTAATGAAGACAGAAAGGTGCCTCCTTCCCAGTGCAGAAAGCAGAAGGAGGCAGGGGAAAAACAGGGAGCGTGATGAGGACCAGAATAGTCCTCTCACCAGCAAAATTGGAATCAAGGGAGGGAACACGAAGTGCCCAAACATCTTTCCAGAGATGTCAGGTGAACAATGGCTTTGAACTAATACAGTGCTGCTTCTAACTTATCTGTCCTCCTCAGGTGCTAAAATTACCTAATGAAATGACTGTCTTCAAATACAAATAATTTCACAATTAAGTCACTGCTGCCAATTCAGCAAAACATGCAAGCTACTGCTTAAAACTAGGCACGAGGACAAGTGCGTTGTCTTTCCCTCATCCTCACGTATCTATTTCATGCTCTCCAAAAGGTCAGAATGAAGACTTGGGTTTTGGGTGCAGTTGAGGGCTGGATCCCTCTGGCACATCTACATTGCAGCAAAATGCAGCTTAAGTGGTGAACATAGACAAAGAGTTCCTTGTTCAGTTTAACCACCTAAGCCATTCTGATAGTACAACATTTAAGATAATGCAGTAACTCACTAAAAATGTTATTTTTTGGGACCTATATATTTTTTTTCCACAGGAGCACTTTAATGCACATTTCTTTTAGTAGTTTTGTCAGTCCAGTGAGTGAGTCCAGTGAATTGCATCATGAAGGGTGAGACTACCTTAAATCAACTATATCACTTTGAAAATGTTTTGTGGATTTGCACACAACATTATTTCTACCTGTGTAACTCTTCAATGGATATAGCATAGAAATAGCTTAGCAGATAGCATGAGTATTCTTTTAATGCTAACACATATCATCAGGATTTAAAGAAAACTGATGAAGGATAAAGATTAGATAAAAAGATATTTTGCTAAAGGAAAAATAAAACCACAGATAGAATTGAATCTGATTTAAGATGGAGAAGAGTGAAGGGAAGGCAGTTGACAATAATGAGGTTAAAAAAAAGCTCTCAAAACTTTTTAGTTAATGATATTTACTGCCACATTTCACAAACAATCACATCTCTATTCAAAGCCACCAGAACCCACTGATCAGGTGTATGAAAGGCATTTTGGCAGTTGTGGTGTTGGCTGGTCTCTGCAGTGAAAACTGCTGGGATTTGGAGACCAGATGTGAGTCTGGGTAGGGACAAAGCAAATGGGGCAATTTGTGCCATCTTTTGTATGAATTTGAAAGCCCAGAGCATTTCTCTGCTGCTTGGTGGTGTTACATGGCATGCTGAGCACAATTATCACCAAGCACAGAGTAGCCCTTTTTCTGCCTTTGGAGATTAGCACTGACATTTGTCCCCGTCTCACACATGGCAGAGAGCATGCAGGCTCTCTGTGGAAACACCCAGAACTTCCTTCAGTGGAGATGCTGGGGCTGTTCTGGACCTGTTAATCTCACACTGGGGAGTACAGTGCCAAATCTCTCTGAGCCAGGGCCATGGGAATGAGCTGAAGTGCAGTAGTACAGCCATATCAGCATGAGTCTGTGCTCGAACCTGTGTGTCTTTCATGGAGAGGAAAATGTCTGTTTTTCTTCTGACCATGAACATGGTGCCAGCCTGTCATGCAGTGTAGATACAAGGTCTGAAGCCTGGGATCTCTCTGCCCTTGTGCTGTGATCAGGGTGAGCCCTGATGGGACACTTGCTCTTTTTAACTGCTTTGATCAAGCAAGAGGAGATTTCATCATTCAAACCTGAAAAGTCTTGGAGCATGCCAAGACATACCCTGGACTAATTTGTTGACTCCACCATCCTCTTCCATTCCCTTCACCGAGCAGAGAGGGATCCTGCAGCCTGCAGGGGCCCTCCCCTGGAGGCGTCAGGCAGTCTGTTTCCATAGAAGCTTTCACAGATTTCCCTATAGTGGTCATTGGAAGAAGAGGGGCAGAACATACCCACCTTAACTCCAGCTTCTGCCACCAATTGTAGATTTTCTTGGTGTCAGGATGTAGTGCCACAAAAAAGCCCTCCAAGACTGCACAGAACTCTCTCTGTGTGCCAGCATTGTGCAGGGACAGAGAAACCACAGGTGGCAAAAAAACCCAAAAAACAACCATTAGTCATGCATTCTTTTTTAGAGGTTAGGTTGCTTTTTCCTCCTCAAGATATTGTGAAAAATGTTCCAGCTCCAGGGAGTTTCAGTCTAAATCCATACACTTAGGGTAAGGTCAAACCTTATATAACACTTTTGAACAAGTATATGTTGAGGCCAGGTTCAAATACAGCAAGCTTCAGTTCTTCTTTAAAAATGAGGTTAGTTTTTATTTTCTAAAGGCTCCAAGCTGTGAGAATGGGGAGGTTTGTTAATCTTTTAAGCAAATAAGTAAGCAAAATGCCCCTGAAAACTTTGAGTAGACTTGGAGGTGTTGGAAGGCTTCAGGTGACTGTCTGTGATCTGGGCTTCATCTGACAAAACCCTCTGCATCAGAGCATGAATTAATTGCATCTGTCCATCACCACAGCTCATTACAGGGAACATCAACTGTCACATATTTTCCAACATATTAATCTCTCTCTAGGACATGAAGTTGTTCTGAGTGCTATTTGTTATTTGATATTTCATGCTCCTGACCTGTTCAAAAAGCTGCTTAGTTAAGAGAGATCAAAATGCAGAGTGACATTTCTCTTTAAATAACCATTATTACAGAGACTCTTGGACTGTTAAAATTCAAGAACACCATGATAGTAACAAATGTTATAAAATGTTTTTATAAAGCATAACCTGCTTCCTACTCAACATCTAATATCACTGTGCTTAAAGGGAAGGGAAGGCTGTATTTGGAACAGTTATCTCCTGGGCAGGCAAGAGCATCTGGTGATATTAAAATGTCATCAAATGAAAATATATGCAACAGCGTCCACCTCATTTGAATATGAAATGCAAAGACAATCCAAGGCAGACAACTGCTTGTTTAGAGTGATATCTGAATATGAAGGCTGGATCATCAATAATAGATAAAGGGTTTTTTTGCTTGTAGCAAATTAGAGGTAGGATGGGTATTGTAGTTTTGTTTTTTAATTATTAATCACATTAGCAAGGCTGGCTTTTACAAAGCACCAGGCAGAGTAAAAATGTAAAATACGAAGTGAGAAGAATTAATTTTATAATCTGACACTAGAATAAAGCATCCAAGCCCTCTATCAACTACACTGCAAATTAGATAGTAACATTCTGGTAGTTCTGTCAAAGTCAAATACAGAAGCAATTGTTAAGTGTTGATAGGCAGTGGATAGAAGGTGTAATCCACTGGGAAGGTTTTGATCCAAAATGAAACAGTTTTCTACCCCTGCTAGTCAGGCAGAAATCTAATTACTCTCTTTTGATCTCTATGGAGAGGTAAACCAAGGAGTTATAGGTTATGGACAGTTTTATTGATTTTTATCTCAGAAATCAACAAGTGCAGGCTTTACACTTTGCACATACTTGCTTAGCTGGTGATAGGATCAAATATTTCAAACTGGCTTTCCCTGCTACCAAGTCAATAAGCCTTTTAGTTGTTTTGTTCAAGTTGCACTGTGGATGTTAATATTACAGAACTTTTTTTGTACTTAAATGCTTTGGGGGAAAAGATTGCTAGGTTTATTCTTGGGCATTTTAAACAAAGATCTAAGCATTTTTTCCCCATCTGCTTATTTCTCTCTTGCAGGACTGTATTATTATTATATTATGGCTGTAACAGGACAAGCAGCTGTATTTTTGACAGGGTAGAAAAGGACAACTGCAATTCAGCTGGTAATAGCAGCTAAAACAATTTCTGAATTTTTCATAAGACATTTCTAAGGTAGACCTGGAGTGCAAAGGAGGAGAAGGTTTTCTGTTTCTGGAATTTCCAATGTACCTTTGAGAAATCAGACACAAACTTCACTGCTTCTAGCACTGAAATATACCTTGGTCCTTTGTCCTGCCTCTCAGAGTGCAGACATTTCCACAAATGCCCACTCTCATAGACTACAGCTTATGGAAATATTTAATCTTAAAAAACACTAGCCCTTCTTCTCCAAGCTACTTCCTCTAAATCCTAGCAGTTTTGCAGGACGAGCTCAGACATGGGCTGAAATGATGGAGAGGAGAGAAAGCCTTGCTTTTCATGAAGACCCTCTTATGGAGCTTTTTGATTAAGTGTAAATGTGTGTGAAAGATTTCACAGGTAGTCTTACCTAAAACCTTGGCATGCAAGCATATCTTCAATCCAGCAAACAGGAGTTATGCTATTGAGCTAAAAGATGTCAAGATTTCATGCCACCTTTTTACAGGTATAATTATTTGGGATCAGTTGTTAATTATACATATTCATGCAATCTAATCAGTCTTCAAGAATGTGCATCAAGTCAGGATCTGCTTGTTCATATACACAAAAAAGCCAGTTATTCTCACTTAACTCCAGTGTCAGAGCCACAGGCACAGACACAGAGCCTGGGATGAGTGTAGCTTCATGATTATTTTGATAGCTTCTCTCCTTCGTGTCCTGGGAGATAAGGCTGTTTCTCCCAGAGCTGCACTTTTTCCTGAATGACTGACAAGCCCTTTAGAGGAGATCAACCCCTTTTTGTGCCCTTTCACTCACTCAGAGGTTATCAGCTAAAACTGCACTCAGCATTCAATCACATCTTTCCCCTGTGGCTGTAACTCCTGTTAACACAATTAACCTTCTGATGGGAACATAAAATGAATCTAGGGAGGGAAAAAGAGCAGAAATACATTCCCATGTTAAGGATTAAATGGCCTTAGTGCTTATAGCAGTGTTTTTTCACCTCTCTCTCTTCCACAACATTGTGTGCAAGGGGCTATTAGCAGGAAGTCGCTTGTCACAAAATTCTTCCTAGTAATCCTAGCAGCTGTTATTTTATTAGTGTTGGGTGTTTTTATTATTATTTTTTAATTTTAAGGTTAATGGAAATTATTATGAACACAAAACTAGATCGACAAACAATTACAAATTTGTATTTATTTGTGTTTTTGTTTGCTTACCTGCTTCCCCTCCCACCAAAAAAAAAAAATACAAGTCTGAAAGATACCATTTGACAGCTAACACTTCCCTTTTCTTTGACAGGAGGGCATCATGGGGACAAATAACATCTGTCTTCTTTTGGGTGTCTTTTTCTATGGCAACATTTTTACATGATAAACAAACTCATTGAAAGCTCATGTTTGCTCTCATTTCCTGTCTGTTTCTGTACTGAGCTCTGTGTAACTCTGTATGAGACCCCCTGACTGCTCTGTGTGTGCCTACTCTAAGCATGTTTTAGCCACAGAATTTTTGAGAAATCTGAGTACATCCCAAACCCCCAGCTCTCCTGAAACTGAGATATGAATTTTCATCCTCTTTAACTCCCTCTCTGCTCCATGGGTGTCTCATTATCCTGAAGAGCCAGGGGTCTGAGATGGGGGGCCAGCAATGCCTCCTTGGGCACCACGCACAGGCTGGAACCTGTGACACCAATGCTGCTGTGCAAGTCTGCTGCTGAAAAAATCTCTGGTCTGGCTCTGGTTCTCACTCTGCTTATCTTGAGCAAGCTAATGCTCTGCCCTACATTGCCCTACAAACATATTCATGGAGGATTTCCCCTCAAGTTTAAGTCCTTGTATAATGAACTGGTCATCTATTTGAGCTGCTGAGGCAGAGCACTGGGAGGACACCCCCTCGGGCTATGGACTGCCAGTCCAGGAGAGGCTGAAGGTGGAACAGGGTTGGAAGGCACTTGCCCTCTGACTGACTGTCTATACCCACTCTCTGGTCAGGAGAAGGACTTGCAGATCCTGGGCTTTTTGAATTTCTTTGATCTTGCCTATTCTGAAGTGTTGTCCAGCAGCAGGTACCTGGCCTCTGTGTGGTTTTAGTACTCCAGGTGTTTGCAGGTTGTGGTGAAACTGGTAACTGGACAAGGGGTGGAAAAGCAGCATCACTTTTCTAGTACAGACACATCCCCAAGCACACAGTGGCTTAACAAAAGCAGCAGTTAAATGAGATGAGGACATTTGGTGTTTTCCTGTAAGGTTACAGTAATTCTGATTTTGACTCCACCCCATTTACCAGGTTTGCATAAACACAGTAAGTGGCCAAGTCTAGCTGCTAAGGTGTGCCTGCACTCTGCCTCTGTTGGTTGAATGAGTTTTATGCAATGACTCTGGTGACAGATTTAGGGGACTTTCATCATTGCTGTATCAGATATTTATCATGCAAGTGCCAGATTTGTATTTTCAACAGCATTCTCAGAGGCAGAATTGCTTAAACAGTAACTAAAAACTAAAAAAGGCAGAGAAAGACAACAAGCCACTCCTTAATCTGTAATTCTTGTAGATTTTTGTGCATTGCAATGCAAGGGTTAATATTATATGCCCATTTTAGAAAGAAATGGACACGGCAAAATAATTACCTTTTTGGGACAGACTTTAATAATGTCCAGTCTGACTTGTACAGCAACATTTACAACATGTTGTTACATTTTCAAGTCTCTTTCTCAGTTCCTTGTTATTGCTCTGTTCTTCCAAGTAGGGGGTTAGGGGATGATCATATCTGTGCGGACTTTACAGTGTTGCTGCTGTACATTTGTATATGTGTTATGGGGCTAAAATTTATGTTGAAAACACGACATTTAACAATGCTGGAGTGTGTCCCTGGCAAAACGAAAGTCTTTGTAGCTGGACACAAGTGCCTTGTACTGCTGAAGGAGAGGCAAGGGAGCTCTGTGGATCTGCCAGTTTGCAGATGAAGCTGCTATGGGGCTTGGAAAAAAGGTCAAGGAATGCTGATGGGAAAAGGAAGATGCAAGGATATCAGCTGACAGCTAAAGATTGGGCTAATTTTCATGGTAGGTTTTTTTCTCTCTATTTGATACCTTTTTTTCTCTTTTCAGTTCAGATGTGTTAGTTGTTCACCTATCCTTGTCCTGAGAATTGATTGTTGCATCCATGGGAGATTGCTGGCATGAAGAAAAGACTGAGAGTAATTAAAGTGAGGAAGGCTGAAGTCAGGATTGCTTCTCCCTTTCAAAGGAGCCACAAACTTCACTAGCAAGCAGTTTTGTTTCAAAATAAACTTCATTCCAGTGGATGCAATATCAGCTGACCCAATTGAAACACAGCTCATGGTAGTGCTGTAGCAATGGAGCATCGACTGTGGAGTTCTGTGGGGATCACCCTTAAGGTAAGGATGCAGACAGGAACTGCACAGAGAAAGAGCAATGAAGGGTGGGGCAAGGTTCATAACGCTGTGAGCCTGCCTCACACCAGGGTGCTGTGGCTGGCTTTTCATGAGATACCCGTCAGCCCTTGTCCTTCCCCACACAACTGCCCCTCTTCTCATCTTCTTACATGTTTCTGCTGCTGTATCTTGAGAGGACACAGAACCTTGTGTCTTTTGGGGAGAGGTCACAATGGGGTGGCCCCTACAAGATGCATTGTGTGACAGGGCCGGGGCTGCACCCAGGACACGAGGTGCAGAAGTGCTTTCTGCTGGGCTGAGCCAGCTGGGAAGCCCATAACCAGCATGGTGGTGGGTTGAGAGCAATGTCATCAGCTTGGGATTTCCCACTGGGGAAAGAGACATGGATGTAAACCAAATGGCTGTAAAAATGTGAATGCAGGATATACTAGGCAGCTCTTATCCTCCCAAAAGACATGTGTGCTGGGGTGTTATGTAAATCTTGAAAGGATATAGCCTCCAGCTCATCCCATTGTTGAAAAGGATTAAGCCTTTGCAAGTGCTGGTCACTTAGGGATTATGGCTCAGCTTCCAGAGAGGGATGCATCCAGACTTACTTATGGTTTGTAAGGGCTTTATGCCTTCACTGAACACCTACAGCTGTTGCAATTTCTTTTGCCTGTTTTCTGGAAATGTCAGGACAGATACTCTTAATTTTTCCACATCCCATTGAAATGCAGATCGTCATGAACTCTCCCTGGATCCACACACAAATGTGCTAATAACAAGCAGTATTTGGGACATGGCATCGTGTCTTCTCTGCTAAACTTGGTCACCTTTACACAGAGCAGCTTCCATATGTGTCCTGCTTCACTGCCTGAGACCCACAGCAATTCCAGGTAGATATGTCACCAATCCTCTCCCACAGCAGCCTCACTGCATTTTACAGCCCACAGCACTTCAGATTACTTTTTCATGTGAAAGTTCAGTGTTGTGGTCCAGCCCTTGGGAATTAGTGTCTGAGCTGGCTCTGCAGTACAAGGGGTGATGTGGTTATCAATCCTTCTGATAGGGCTGGAGCAGTGACTGACTGGTGGGAGGGCTTGTGCATTACTACATAATACATCAAACCTCTGGTACGGCAGCTTCTTCAGAAGAGGAGATAAATTTTTCAGTGGCCCATGTGCCTCTGTGCAGGGCTCTGTCATTCCACACACCAGGGATCTGCTTACCAGCATCAGGGGACTCAGCCAAGGGTGGAGAAGGTTAGGCTTGGTTATTCTGAAACACGTGACCTGCTTAACACAACTTTAGGCTTTTGTAAAGGAGTCTTCTCATACAGTCTAAAAAAAAAAAAAGAAGAGCCTAACTGGGAAACTAACTGAAACAGTTCTGTAATATAGATTATTTCCTCCTCCTCATTTTCAGGTGGAAGTAGTGGGACAGCCTCCTGCACCAGCAATTGCAAGAAGGTTATACCTTCACTTCATCTTTTTTGTCATTGAGGTGAAGTCTTTGTTACAGCTCCAGAGTGTAGCTGAGGCTGTACAGACTTGACTGTCCACTGCTGTTTTACACTCTGCATTCAACAACTCGGAGTCACAATGGATATTAGTAACAACTGGTGTGTCTCAAGGGTCTGTACTGGGACTAGTGTAATTTAATATTTTCATTAATAACATAGATGAGGGGTTCAAGTGCAAGTTTGCAAATGACACCAAGCTGAGTGGTGCCGTTGAACCACCTGAAGGACAGGATGCCATCCAGAGGGACCTGGGCAAGCTCAGTACGTGTGCCCAGGGAAATCTCATGAGGTTTAACAAGAGCAGGTGCTGGTGCTGCACCTGGGTCAGGACAACCCCCGGGATCAGCACAGGCTGGGGATGGACAGATGGAGCAGCCCTGCCCAGAAGGACCTGGGGGTGCTGTGGGTGAGAGGCTGGACATGAGCCAGCCATGGGCACTGCCAGCCCAGAGAGCCAAGTGTGTCCTGGGCTGCATCCAGAGCCCCGTGGGCAGCAGGGCAGGGAGGGGATTGTGCCCCTCTGCTCTGCTCTGCTGAGACCCCTCCTGCAGGGCTGCACCAGCTCTGGGCTCCCAGCACAGGAAGGACAGGGACCCGCTGGAGTGACTCCAGAGGAGGGCCACAAAGATGAGTGCAGGGATGGAGCCCCTCTCCTGTGAGGAAAGGCTGAGAGAATGGGATTATTCTGCCTGGAAAAGAGAAGGCTTAGGGGTGACCTAATTGTGGCCTTCCAGTACCTGAAGGGAACCTACAAGAAAGACAGAGAGGGACTTTATACAAGGGCATGTGATGACAGGACAGGAGAGAATGACTTCAAACCAAAAGAGGGTGGGCTTAGATTAGATATTAGGAAATCTGTACTGTGAGAGTGGTGAGGCACTGGAACACATTCCCCTAAGAAATGGTGGGTGCCCCATCTCTGGAAGTGTTCAAGGCTAGGCTGGATGGAGCTCTGGGCAGCCTGGGGTAGCAGAATCTGTCCCTGCTCGTGGCAGGGGCTTTGGAATGAGATGATATTTAAGGCCACTTCCAACCTAGAGCATTCTAGGACTCCATGGTTATTAAGTTTTGCTCATCTGAGCTGAAGCTCAGAAAACAATAAGGAAAACAAGGGAAGATGCTAATGGGGCTGAAACTGCTGTTTCAAAACATCTGCTGTTTTCCATTTTTCTTGGCTTCTGCTTCCCACCCCTTTCATTCTAGAATCTCTTGATGAAACAGAAGTAAAATCCACTGGTCTGCATTTCAGAAAGTACTCCTCAAACTTTTAAACACTATAGACATTTTCACCTATATTTCTCAGGCACAAAAACTGCAGCGGAAAAATATAAGAGCAAAATTGGCAGTGTGTGCCTGGAGGTCCCTTTGAAAAAAATGGACCCATTCAAAACTGTATTTCACCCTTAGTCCGAAATAACTGGTTTATGTTCCAGATGAATTTCTGCAGCAATTTGCAGTTCTACTTTTTCAATTATCCATTTTTCCCCCTATTGAGATCTTTTTCATTTCCATTTGCTTCTGCAAAGTCTTTTTTCCTGTTCACAGTGCCATTATGCCTTTCCCGACTATTTCTTTGAAATTAAGTGCTTGGTTCTTTATCTTTTCATCATTAATTACTGATGTCTTTTCGACCTCTGCTTTGTAAGCGACCGTGTCATATTTCTATTTCCTATCTTTTTGGCTTGTTTAAGATATTTTCTTTCTTTAACAACCTGCTCTGAATAGCTTTGTTCTTGTTTTTCAGTCATTTCCCAGAATGGCCACACAGCCGAACCTTTGCCCTCCTCTCTTGTTTTTCATCTTGTCTCTGCTGTATCAATGGCCTAGTTAAAAATGTATTTTACAGCTCGCTGAGGCCAAACCTCACTCCATTTTTATAATTATGCTGATTATAATCTCAAAAACCTTTTGCTATGACTGTACACCAGTTGGAACCTCTCTATTGAGGGCCAGAGGCAGTTGGGTGCGAACAAAAGTGGGTGCTGCTTTTAGACTTGGGGTTTGGTTTAAAAGAAAATGAATAGGAGCCATGAATATTGGATTAGTGAAATGCTGGCTTAAATGGCTTAGGAATTTTTTCCTGTGTAGAGGTTGTGAGCTTTATTTGTCAAGCTCTTCAGTGAGATGGGTGATACTTTGGTACTTTAGGAAGACTCAAACCTTTCATTAGGTATCAAAATTATTTCTTGGACTGATTCCACATATACCATTTCACCATGCCTTACAGTGGCATTTTCACTTGCTTCTTCCTTCTTAATAATTCTCCAAGGGTTTTTTTTATTTTATAATTGAAAATATTCAAATAGTTCATAAATTATTTTCCTGTCTTTGCCAAATTTCCCATTAGCGTCAGTGGAACCTCATTTAGCAGGCAAGGTTAGACTCCACCATCACCTCTCAGTATTCCTTTCTCAAGGAGTGATGGCTAGGAAGGAAGGCCAGCTGTTTTTTCAAAACTGTGAGAGTGCTGGTCCTTGTTGCTGAAATATATTTAATATATGTGTAAGGAGAGAGATGATACATGCAGGCATTTGCTGTCATTTTGCTCTTTTAAATAAATAACTGAGTATAATGAGTCTCAGCCACAGAATAAACATAATGAACCTCCAAAAAAGATGTTGTCTGAGAGCAATATTTACCACTGAGGAAGGGATTGTTACAGAAATGAGAATTGTTTAGACGTTAGCGGGTGAGGTAAGAATCTATTAAAGGAATTAAAAGCAAAGATGACTCATCACACATTTCTGCTTATTTGTAAGAGACACATGAAAGGCAGGGATTTCAAAACATTTGTATTAGAAAAACATCAATAACAAAGCCCCCTGATTTAATTTTTTAGTCTCACAGGCTTCAAAAGATGTGACTTTTCCACATCTGCCTTGAAAAACACACAGCACTGGAAACTAAAAAAGGCTTGCTTTGCTTTGGTATATTTAATTTTTAGATTGGTCATCTATAGGTGATATTTACACCATTTTCTTCTCCACAAAAATCCAGAAACTGTTTTTGTTGCATTGGGAGCCAGGTTTCTGATCTGTCTCAAAGGGGAAAGTGCTTCTCCTGCTGCTGCTGCCGGGGCTCCTGTGGCTTGCCAAAGAAAGCCTGCCTCACCTCCTGCTCCCCCCCTGCTCCCCTTCTCCAGCCAGCACTGCTCTCCCTGCTGAGGACATCCCTCGGGAACAG
This sequence comes from Thryothorus ludovicianus, assembly GCA_013397245.1. Lineage (NCBI taxonomy): Eukaryota > Metazoa > Chordata > Aves > Passeriformes > Certhiidae > Thryothorus > Thryothorus ludovicianus. The sequence continues at coordinate 8,930 of VZTB01016193.1, read as the reverse complement.
AGATCAAGGGAGTCAATCAGCTCTCTGTGTTTGGCTTTCCCTGCCTGTCACGGGCAGCAGACCCTTGCAATGGGTTAGTGTAACCATTTAGGCACAATACAGCAGGGCCAGGCTTTTATGAGTTTATGTGGGTACTGGAGCAAAGCCTCACAGCACAGCCGTGGTAGAAATTTGGTCTTAAAGTATTTTTCATAGTTGGATACTGATAATATTGATAATATAATATCATATAATTTCAGAATTTTTATGGGTACCTTTGCTAAGAGGATAATATACAACACAGGAACAAAAGCAAGAAACAGAGAAAGAAGTGAAAGCAGAGGAGAATGTGCACACAAAGGAGCAAGCTGTGGGCCAGTGCAGTGGCTGTGTGGGGAAAATAAAGGAGATATAGTTCAGCAAGTCACAATCCCTGTTATTGCACCACCTAAGTTTTGCTGAACAATATTATTTCAGATGTATCAGATAGCAGATCTGATAAAACAGCCCGTGAATATGACTTGGCTAGTACAAGCTCCTGCTCATTTTGGCAGGGCAGTCAGTAAAGTCCTGACGTGGTGCAAAGTGGCAATAATTTGCCTGGTGCAGGAGAGGTGCCTCAAGGACCAAACACACTCGTAAGGCTGTGCACAGCTGGGAAAGAGGGAGCCAGGGAGGAGAGGGAAGGGTGTGACCTGGCTGTTCCCCAGGTGACATGGAGCCACTGGACAGAGCACTGCTGGGGAGAGTTCCAAAATTGCTGCAGTGCTGCTGCTCCTCTCACTTCCTCAGTTCCTGGCTTGGCAGACCCCAGTGAAACCGAGCGGTGGCAGGCAGAGCCCTGCAGCTCTCTGACTTGGGGGAGAAGTGACACATTCAGGAAAGTTAAGCTGTGCTGAGCTCAGGGCCCCAGGGTCAGTGTCAAACTCCTGCCAGACATCTCCAGTCTGTCCCATAGGCTCATTCCCGAGCATGAGAAGGGCAGGCAGGGGAGAGAGGACAAAAGGGGCAACAAGGGTCTGAGATCTCACATCCTTCTTCAAAAGGTGCTCTCAGATTAGCAAAGTCAGCAGAAAGTGAAGGGAGCTACTTTGAGTTGTGGAGGCATCCTCCCCATGCCCTGAAACAGCACCATGTCCTGCACAGGCTGGGTACAGCAGGCACTGAAACACAAAATGGCTTTTGGGGACTTCACTTTGTAAGAAAAAAATGATGCCTTTCTGGAGTGTAACTTTGTGGGGGAAAAAAAAGAAGAAAATAATTCTCATTTTGAGAATTAAGAAAAACTGTTTATTTTAATGACACTTTTTACTGCATACCATTTAAAAATGCCAAACTGCATTTTTCCTCCTCCCACTTAAAGGTACAATAAGTCATATAAACATAAACCGGACATTGGACATTTCTACCCAGGAACCAACTGTTTTCAGGTTCATCATGCTCTAAGAAAAATGTGTTTATCCTCAGAAATACCACGTAGCCAAAGGAGTTGCTGCCATGTTTGTTGCAGCACATGATGCTTATTTTATAAATCGTAACTGGCATTCTTTATTTCAGTTTTCATTTCTGATACAATTCTGTTTGTGTATCTTCCAACTGAACATACTGTGCTTCTGTTTAACTGTCTATTTATAGACATAAGAGAAATAAACATATAAAATAAATGCATCTTGATGCATAGCTGTGCAGCAGTACAGATGTTTTATTAATGAAAATGAATCCAGCTTTTTGTAAGTCATGGCAGCAATATAACATATCATTGTTTGCTTCTCTGCTAGATGGTCCCTGCTGTTTTTACATAGAAATTCCTGTAATACTTAAAGGACATCTGGAAGAATTCAGCCAATTAATCGAATTCACACAGGAGCTAGGCTAATGGCTGTCTGAAAGGCAGATTACATTAAATCAAACTTGCAATATGAATGAAAGTACTTAATCATACATGCAACATTCATTAGACGTGGCACAGCAAGTGTTTTGATTACTTTAATGAAAGATCAGGTAAAGTGCATCAACTGAACAGATTGAAGAGACAGCATGCTTACAAATGTTTGATTATGTTGACTATCAACAGAAACAGTGCCAGTAATTTATAGCAAAACATATTTGGAGGAGGAGGAGGAGGAGGATGGATGGAGCTGGTGAACTTGGGAGGCAAAGTGAAATACAGGCCTTGCCTCCAAGCACTTTAATTAATATTTAGGATAGCAAGACTTTAATCAAATGTCACAAAAGAAGCAAAACGATTATAAGTGGAGAATCCTACATGGCAGCTGCTAGATGCTATATTAGCAGTACTTGGAGCATGATTCTGGTTTTGAGTCCCCTCTCCTGGCTTTGAAGTAAAGAGGGCTGAGTCCTAAACAAAACAATGAGAGATATGCTTGATGATTTTGGCTTGGTGATGCTTTTCTCCTGGTTTCTGCTGGAGACATCCCCCAGTTGCCACTGCCCTTGCCTTCTCTGCAGGCTCTGGCACCTTGAGAGGGGAGGGAAACTGAAGAGGAGCTTTGCTTTTAGATCATCCTGAAGCATTTTCCCTTTTCCTACCTCATCAGCCAGCAAAGCATTTTGCCACTGCCCTTCAGGGTTGCACATGGGTGTTCACCCACAAAAAAAACCCGGAGAGTCTCCATCCTGACACACCTGCTGGGAGCTGGCACTGCAACCTCTCCTCTCTGATGCTTCCTGCACAGTGGGCATTTGCCAGGTCTCATTTGTGAATGAACAAGCTGGATGGGCTCAGAAGCTGGAGGCGCATTGTCAGAAAAGAGCAGCAGCTCTCTGGCTCGGTGCTGCCTTTCCTTTGCCCTCCTCTGTCACATTCCCTGCAAACAGATGAATCACTGTTTCCTTTTGGGAGCTATCATCCTCCTTGTTGCTTTTCTGAGATGCAGGCACCCAGCACACATGTGGTTTATTTCCTTGTAATGCAATTTTCCAGCTTGTTCCTTTTGGGTGCTGCTCTGCCCAGCTGTTTCTAGCCAGTTTTCCATGTTGGTTTGCTTGTCTTCTCCCACCCCCTGCCACTGGTTTTTCTTATCAGCATCTCCCATGCTCCATCTGTCCCTTTGCAATTGTTGCTGGCTATGGTGGCTCCTGCACTGCCATCTGCTTTGCAGTGGCCAGGCCATACCTGCACCTTATTCCACAACAAAGCCTGCCATTCCTTTGCATAGGCAAGCAAAGACACAGTAGCACAATTCTGTCAGGAAGTGCCTCCAGTTCTGGCAGGAAAAGGACCTGGGAATTTGGTGTGACCTGAAGAAAATGGAGGGAGAAATAGAAAGGGTATCATGGAGTAGGAGTGGCAGAAAGGTCTTGGGCAACAGCTCCAGGGAATTACCTGTTGCACCTCTGAGTCAGAGGAATCTTATTGAATAAAGTGGCCTTAGAGCAGGGGCATGAAAGAATGATTTGGATTGAGGGGGAAAAAAAAAAAGTAAATATTTTCCTGTGGGCTCAGCTCCCTGCACCACTTCCCTGTAGAACTGAATACGCTCCAGTGCCAGCCCAAGAGAAGGATGAAGTGTGACCATAACAGAATTAATTATTTGTGGCTGTGATTCATCTGGTCCTGATCTCTGCTCTCTGAAAGCCTCTTGTATCGAGTCCTTAGGGAAGTTAGGCAAGCAGCATGTTTCTCTGTCCTGCCTAAACTTTACTGGAGGCAGGTATGGAGTTTCCCAGACCAGCATGTAGCAGAGACATCCCTCAGAAACTTCATTTCTCCCACTCTCCTGCTGTCTTGTCTTCTGGTCTCTTCAGTTGTTGCTCTCTTTGCACACAGAACCATCCACCTGTCTGCACACACACCTGCAGCAAGCACAGCTGGGACTCAGCCTCCCTGAAAGCCACTATGATATCCATAGAATTGATAACCACAGCCTTCTGTACCAGGAGATCTTTCTTTCAGTGAGTTGCAACAGATAATCATGCTTGCAGGGAACAGACTGCTGAGAATCTCATGCCAAAGGAAGCCAAATCTTCCTATTTATGACATGGTAAGACAAATAAATAACTCCATTGCAGGCAAATTTGGCCAATGGTGAATGGCTTCAGCCTGTGCAGTATGAGCTGAAATCCAGCTGAAATCTGTAATGAAGTAACGAAAGTCATAATGGTCCCATCAAGTCTCCTGTAACTTTTATTGACGCCTTAAGTTTTAGCTTTCATATTTTCCAGATTCTGTACGGCATTACTCTGTAACTCTGAGCTTCATGTGAAGTGTTAGCAAGTTCTCTTCACAATTTAGTCAGACAAAACAATCCTTTTCCAGCCAGAGAACCAAGGATACTGTTGCAGCTTCAGGCCCAAAAAGTGCAAACAACAGTGAATTGAAGAGAGCAGTCTGGGAGGGTGGGACTGCATAACCGGAAGCTGTAATTGGACAATTAACCCCAAATATGTAAATGGACCATAACTTATAGAAATGTGAAAATGTGTGACCCATCGTCCATCTTGGGTGCAGCCATGGCCAGACTCTTGTACTGCCCAAGGTGTATCCTTTCAAGCCTTTTTAATAAATACCTGCTTTCCTCCTTTAACACTGTCCAGCCTCTGCTCTAGGTAGCCTCTCAAGGCATCATTTTAACTTTGGGAATGTCAATCTGCTCCCTGGAGAGGACCTGGTTTCCCTGCAAAGGGCTAATGCGATGGAGGTGGGGAAGAACCAAAACATGAGATTGCTCCTTTGGCCCTTATGCAGCTGCTCACTCATGGAGTAGGGACAGGAGCTGTGGCACCACTGTCCTCCCAGTGTCACCATAGTGATGGGTGATGTGATGTGATCAGTTCACAGCATCACTTCATTTGTGGGAAAAGAGGAAGGTTAAATGTTTTCAAATCCCTCTAACCCAAGTACCTTCACAGAACAGTGTTTTCTACCTTCCCTTACAGAGAGCTTTTTGTTAATATTTGTGCAATGAAGAAAATACAGCATCTGTAAGCATCATCTTCCTCTTGAAGCAGATTGTCCTCAGGTAAAACAAAACACAATTAAGATACTAGCAAGGTCAGTTATATTAGACAATCCATATCCTCATAATGCAGGTATTTCCTTCAATGTCTGTCACCAGTATCAAATCCCCAACCACAGTAAGATAATTGGCAGCCTTGTTCTAGGGGGAAGATGAAATGGCTTGTGTTGCCACCAAAACCAGCCTGGATTTTGTTTAAGTGCTGGAGCCTGGGGGTGGTATCGCTCATCCAGCTATATTGCTGGAGAGTCATGCATCAAGGACAGCCTTCTGAGGCAGCTTCTGTCTCCCTCATATTTACTGCTCCATTAATTACAAACCAGATGTCAGGACAAGATTTAAAAGTCAACTTTATTTGAAATCCTGCAATATAAAAAATTCAACCACAACAATTTTTTTTTTTTGTGGTGGGGAGGGGAAACATGAAGGAGAGAAATGTTCTTTAATCCTTTGCTTATAGTTATTCAGTTGTTTTCTATTTTATTTTTAACTCATTTTTTTAAAGTTGTGGTTATTTTTTCTTTTACTAAGTGGCAAAAAGAATTTCTCTTTTTCTTTCTATCCCCTCAGCCCCAAGAAGAGGTTTTAGGGTTTTCTCTGGGAACCAGACCTCACTCAAGACCTTCTCTCTGCCAGCTGGCATTTCCGTCATGCATTCCTTTTGCTGTTTATGCCCCAAGACTGTTCAGGAATATAAATGCAGCTGCCCACTTGCTTGGCAATGTTTTATTCATGGACCTTGGAGGTATAGACCTCCTCTTCAGTGTCTGCACAGGCTTCCAGGAGTCCTGGAGCTGCTGGAGATGTGGCTGGGGCTGAAAGCAATGGTATCCCTACCTCACAGCCAGAGACTGCAGTCTCCAGACAGCTGGGATGTACAAGGACCTGGATGATGAGCTTCCAGTGCCAAACTCTGGAGCACCCTGGGCAATCAGATGGAGCATTCTCCAGAGTCACATAATCATGGACTTGATTAGGTTGGAAAAGACCTTTAAAAGTTCAACCATTACCCCAGCACTGACAAGCCCACCACTAAGCCATGTCCCTAAAAGAAGGCAGCAACAGGAAAAGGTATCAAGGGGAATCTGAAGATTATCCTCACTTTGGGAAGCCCCCAGGAGGTTGGCCCAGCCATCACTGAATCTGATTGCTGAATCTTGGCAAGGCTTGAATGGGTCCCTCAGGCTTATGTCAGCAGCAAAGTTATGAACAAGGGTAAAAGTCCCTTCACACAAATGAGAAACTTCAGCAAAAAGGGAGGCAGAGCAGTGCTGTAGTGTTCTTGTTTCCATTCCCTAGCACACCAACATTCAGCCGCAACTAGACAGAAGGGAATGGACTGAGGAAGCAAAGGATGTAAGATGAGGAACTGGTTCCTCTTGTTTTCATCCTGCCAGTTCCCCCCTAGCTACTGCATTTTTTCACTAGAAGTTTGATTTCCTATTTACTGTGGGATTAACCCTTTGGTTAGTCTCAGGTCATATGAGGATGACTTTCATGTGCAAGCAGCCAGCATGTTTTAATCAAGGCCAACCTGATTTTAGTGGACTGTTGAGAACACAGTGTAAGGACAGGGGCAATAACATCATTCAGCTCCTTGCTTAGAAAATCTTTGACCTTAAATAAAGTTCCCTTGTTGTAGCATGTTCAGGAATGTGTAGTGCTGCACTCTCAGTTAGGTGATGGGGCTAATGAAATGTAATAAGACAGTGAAAAAAAAAATCCAGCAAATTTACACAGGATTTGGAGGCGTGTTGATAAAAACATGTTAACTATTATTACAAATGATCTGTATTTTCTAACTGTAAAATTTTTGGAAGGAGTAAAGGATGATGGCAAGAATATAAACCCATGTAACAGTTTGGAAAGGTTAGAAGCTGTGAGTTGGGTGTAGTGCCAGTCACTACGGTTACATTCTCTTGTAAATGTGGGAGGAAGGGGAAATAATCTGTAGTCACAGAATAACTGTGACTCTTCCAAGTGGGATCCAGGGCACTGCGAGTTTGTACTGGGGCAGAGACAGTCTGGAGAAACCAGTATATTTATTGAGATAAATAAGTCATGAGGTGGCTGAAACAACTTGATTCCCCAAGCAATTTTGCTGGTGTTTTTGTCAGATGTCTGTGGGCATTGGCACATGCTGCACCAAGACCAAGGATGGAGTGATGGGTCCCACCTTAGAAACTGATCATAAACTGGAGGCAAGTTTACAAAGCCAGAAGAGTGCTGTACTGGAGGGCACTGTGAGCAAGGGGGAGGCACAGATGGGCACCAAATCACAGGGAAGAGCCAAACAGCACTGCAGGAGGGACATCAGCTGGGGACATGGAGCAGCGATTCCAAATCTGTGACTGTAGGCTACTCCCCAAGCCTTCCCATGATGTCTGGGCCATGTCAGATGATGGTACTGGAGAAACTCCCTGATGCAATTCCAATATACATCTTTTACTGGAAAAATGTTTAGAGTTTCAGTAAGCACTCAATACACCTGCTTTCCAACTGTCACTCTACCTCCAGCTACTCCTGTGCTGGAAAAGGCATTCCTCATCTCTTAGGACTGGAAACTGAACTGGGCATTCCAGAACTGGACATTCCGACCAGAGATTATTTTTGCAATATGACAAAAAGCAAATGAAACGTTAATAGGAACATTGTTTGCAAGGAGAAACTGAAAGAACTATTTACGTAATGCTGGGAGGAACAGTGGAATGTAACCAGAGATCCAGTTATTCAGTGAGCTGGGAAGTTCAGCTACAATGGTAAAAAATTTTGGGTAAAAATCAAGCAGCCAGTCAATGGAGTGACCTAACTGCATGAAAGCATGGATCATTGGTCCCAGTTACATGGGTTGGTACTAACAAAGGGTGATCTCTAGTCCACCGAGTCTACAATCTAATCTGAGATTCAGTGCAACCATGAAAATATAAGAAAATGGGAGAGTAATGTAAACATGACTAAGACTTTTCTAAGCAAATATAATTGGAGCACTTAAACAGAGAAGTGGTTTGAGAGAGTGTTTTGAGCAGGTGGGGGGTGTTCTGGTCTTGCCTGAAGGCTCACATCTTTCTTCCACTTCTGGAAAGCCCCTCGGACCAGAGGTGCTGTTTCTCCCTTTCTCCTGGTGCTGTCTACTTCCTCCGGCTGGGCGATGCTTCCAGCCGGGTGAGTCCGACCGTCCAGCCGTGGCAAGGGCTGTCTGTCCCCGGTCAGGGAGGGAACGAGGCTTTTTAGAGCGGTCATTCCCGGTGGCCATCTCGTGTGTACTGCGGGCAGCGGGTCTGCGGGCGGGACAGCGCCGTCCTGTCCAAACCCAGGCCGATAGGAGATGCTGGTACAGCGCGGTGGGGCCGGAGGGGCTGCTGAGGCCCCCTGCCAATGCGCTTGCTTCCCCTAAGAAGGCGATTAGCGCTTTAGCTGGCACGGCTCCTGCCTTGCTCCAGGGGCGCAGCGGCTGCCACCAGGCTCACCGCGAACGGGCCGGGAGCTGCAGCGGGGCGGGATGGGGGGAGGCTCGGGCGCTTTTGCAGTTTGCTGAACCACACCTCAGTCTTGCAGCCCCTGGGCTCGAGAGGCTGCCCGCGAGTGAGGCTGCCAAGGGACCAGTCATGGCCACTACAGAGAGCCGTGATTTAGCATTTTACGTGGCGATGGCAGCCCGGCAGCCCGGCTCTTGCATTGGGAGCTCACCGCAACACCAGAGCTTTCTGGCTACTTCTGGGAAACTCATGTGTCTGTGCAGAAGGACGGAGCCAGTTCTCAGGTCTGGATCCCTTCAGCGGAAGGGAGTGCGGGGCGGCCCCGGCGGGGGGTGAAGGCACCGGCACGAACGCCCACGACAGACGCTCCCGCTCGAGCCTCGCCCGGGCCCTCGGCCGAGGGGCAGCGCCTGTGACCCAGCTCAGGATCTCCCATCTCGGAGCTACTCCCGGCCCCACACCTCACTCAGTCTCGCAGGGCGCCGGGGGTGCGCCC
>VZTB01016192.1:129129-184182 GCA_013397245.1 Thryothorus ludovicianus | reverse complement strand
TGCTGTAGGGGACTGTATCAAACGCTTTTCTGAAGTTCATACAGACAACATCCACATCCCCTCATGCACCAAGCAGTTCACCTTGCTGTACAAAGAGATCAGGTTCATAAAGAAGGACCTAGCTTTCATAAATCCATGTGGCTGAGTGTGATGTCCTGGTTGTCCTGCATGTGTAATAAGAGCTGGCTGTGAACCAATGTAAAATAGTTTAGCAGTCCCCTGCTTGATACCCCCCCCTGTTACTCACCTAAGCTTAAGTGTTTTACTTTTTGAGTCAGTGCTTGAAAGTATTCACTCCATATTAAAATGCATTTTATAGGATTTCTCAGAATGTGGGGTTTGTTTCTTAATGTTTTAGAGGTCACAGCAGCAGTGTTGTAGGGAGCCTTGTGCATAGTGTTGATAGAGATTTTTCAAGCTCAGAAAACACTGGAGGACAGCACCAGTCAAAGCAAAAGCAGAATTGCCCTTAATGTTCCTAGTGATACACCAAGACCGGTGTTAAGCAGTCGCAGTAAAGGCTTCACCATGGCACAAAAAAGGAAGGCAGCAAGACTAGACTTTTTCCACTAGAGCTGAAAGAAGTTGCTGTCCTGAAATAACTTGCAACCCAATAAGAAAAACTGTGAAACAAGGAGTATCATAGGGAAAGACAATTTGCAATGAGGGTGACATTATGAGACAAATAAATGGAAACAACCTTTCAGACTAATTTCTCATCTCCATGAATAACTTAAAATCTCCTTACAAAGGAGATTTCCTGTCCCCTTCTGCATTCCACTCGTGGCCTCATGCCTTTCCACTTCACATGGGACAGTAGAATTCTTTGGCAACTTTGGACTATCCTCTAGCGATAACTTGGAACCCCTGAACTGGTTCCCAACAGCCTTAGGAGTGAACTGGATCCAGTCTCCTTCTTGAGACTGAGACACCTTATGAAAAAATCTTGCACTGAGTGTGAACACATTTGAAAAGCATCAAGTGTGGTTTCTCTGTGGAAAGTGAGTCTGAACTTGCAGATTATTAATTTTCAGTAGTTTCCTATGTGTTGTTTTTTTACCCAATTTCATGTTAATGCAAAGAAACTTTTTCATTTTCATTGGAGTGGGAAACCTTGTGGGGCATGACTCAGCTGTTTCAGTCATGCACTTTAACGTGAGATAAATTGCCTCCCCAAGGTGTCTATTGCTCTTTATTGACAGTAATGGGAGTCCCAGGGGTAATAACTGTAGATGAGATGTACTCTCACTGTAGTTTAGTTAAATGAATCTTACCTGATATGCACCCACACCTTTTTCATCATGAATATAACTTAGTTTAATGCCCATACCCAAGGACAATAGCAGCCAATGCTCATTTAATTCTCCTACTGTATTTAGTATGCCATTCATTCAATAGGGGCCTTTTTTTTTTGCTTGCTACAGGTAGATAAGTAAACTACAGGTTCTTAATTAAATTATGTCATCTCCAAGGGCACTTGGTCCTTTCATCCAAGGCAATTCAAAACACTCCTTGGCTCACTTATCTGGAAGGAAAGGCCAAGCATAAAGCAATCTTTGTAGCAGTGAGGATAAATGTCTCTTTATTCTAGGTAAAAGCTTACCTGTGAAAGACCTCTCAAAGCCAGATCTCACTGAACAGCAGCATGGAATTCCATCACTGTCATGAGCTGATCTTTTTTCACCTACTTGCTACTCACTGTTGATCCTCCTGCGGCTGGCAAGATATGCAGATGGTGAGATATTGCTGTTCAGCTCAGCAGAATTTACAATGCACATTGTATCATCCATTTTGCTGCTCCTTGACAGATGACAGAGATGTGCAACCTAGTAAAGGGAATTTAAACTCTATTTTCCATATGTTTCTCATCTGCACTTCACTGATGGAACTCCAAATCAACTTGATGGTTGTCATTATTGTTTGTAGCATTCTTAATTAAAAGTAAAAAGCAAAATTTAATTCATACTATGTTTTCATTGTTGGGAGTGAATGTTCTTTCCAGTTGATTACTGCATTGAAAAAAACAAATCTCTATGCATAATATTTAAGAATTAAGCATACTAAAATACAGAAAAATTGGTAACATGTCACTCCTAATATGTGAAAGTGCTTAAGTTCAAGCCAGGCAGCTTTTTAGGATATTTGACTGTCACTTGGGACACTCACATTGTGACCCATAAATTCCAGCATGTCCTGCAGCTGAAAATGTAGGAAGGGTATCTTCCTTTGCCTTGTACATGGCCAGATAAAAGCTTGAGTCATTCTGAAGCCATGTGTGTCCTCCAGTAATATAATTTTGATACTATCTCATTACTACATAAAGGACACAATCTAACACCTGAAGGGGTATGGTCTCAGGACTTGTTTGGGCTTGTCCCTCCATATATTTTGTCTTGGTTTGGCTTTCAAAAGATGCACATGCAGCCACACACAGTTAGTGTTTCAGTTTGAGTACAAGTTAGGCAACAACAAACTTTTTAGATCCTCTCTGTGTTTTAGACTGCATATTCAGAATGTAAGCTCCATAGAAAACTCATTCCCCCTACAAAAACAAAAAGAGGGGAAGAGGGGTGACACTATAAGATTCTATAAATGTAAATGCATCAAATATTACAAATGAAACATTAATGGTGTAGTATAAATCTTCCTGTTATTTATCAATTCACAAGTGTCTATATAATAGATAAAATGGGAGACCTATTTCAACACTGGGTCTGTAGCCAAGCTGCAATTTAGGGTCTGGATGGGTAAAGTAGGTTATTAAAAGACTGGATACCAGATTGGAGGTTCAGATGGTCATCACTAAAAGATCTACACAACCTTATGGCTGCTATCAAGAAAAGTACTGCACAGGGCTGCCCTGGAACCTATTATGTTTTTTATCTTCCTCAGTACATCCTACAAGTACTTAAAGGGAGCTTATAAAAAGATGGAGAGTGAATCTTCACATGGGAAGATATTTACAGAATAAAGGAAGAGTTTTAAACTAAGAGGGGAGATTTGTATTAACTGTTAGGAAATTCTTTGCACAGAGGATGACAAAGAACTAGAAGAAGATGCCCAGAGAAGCTGTGAATGCCCTGTCCCTGGAAGCTTAATCCCTGGAAAGGACCTTAAAAGTTATCTAGTTCAAACCCCCCTGCCATGAGCAAGGATGCCACTCACTAGACCAGGCTGCCCACAGACCCATCCAACCTGATCTTAAATGATTCCAGGCATACACAGTTTTTCCAGGAAACCTGTTCCAGTGCCTCAACACCCTCAAAATAAAGAATTTCTTCTTTATATCTACCCTCTTTCAATTTGAAGCCATTCGTCCTGTCATTACATGTCCTTGTAGAAAGTTCCTTTCCAGTTTTCCTGCAGCACACTTTAGGTTCTAGAAGGTTGCTCAAGGTCTCCCCACACCTTTCTCTTCTTCAGGCTGAACAACCCTAACTCTCTCTTAACAGAGCTGCTCCAGCTTCAGGATTATCTTCATCATTCCTTCTTTGACCTCACTCCAGTGTGTCCATTTCCTTCTTCTGATGGGGATCCCAGTGTTGGACAAAGCAGTCCAGATGGGGCTCATGAGACTGGAGTAGACCTTCTGGCCACATTGCTTTTGATGAAGTTCAGAATACAGCTGGCTTTCTGTACTGCAAGCACACACTGCTGGCTCATGTTGACCTCCTCATTCAACAAAACCCCCAAATTCTCCTGCTCAGGGCTGCCCTCAAATCCATTCTTCCTCCAGCCTGTATCTCTGCTTGGAATTGTCCCAAGACAGGTTCAGGGCCTTCCTTACAAAGGTTATCACAGATAGCTGGGTCTGATAGGTATTTTATTTCTAGGGGTCTTTTTAATATTTCTTAAAACTTCCCAGAATTGATGTTTCTGCCATGTCTTTTAGCCCTATTCCCAGTCTTCTACTGTTCTATAATACAATTTTGCTCAGTGATAGATTGTTAAAAGTAAGAGTGAATCTAAATCTGTCTCTTGAAACCCACGTTTTTTCTTATCAGAAAATGCATCATATCTGAAAGGGTCTTTCTTCATTCACCTTCCAATACCCTTTAGAATATTGCATGCAAAGGGAAGCGTAGACAAAATCATAAGTACGTTTTGTAATCATAATATTTTCATCTTAATTTGAGAAGTCTAATAAAGAGAATATTTTTCCATGCCATGAATCACACTTGATTATGTTGATTGCACAGTTGCTGTATTAGAATTATTGTTCTGACAGAGAACATTGAAAGTTTGTAACATGAAATGAACTATTCAGTTGTGTCAACAAAAAAAGTTATTTGATGATTAAAGAGCATTGAGACAACACTGAAACTGGAAAATCCCACTTTTAAAATTTAACCATGATGAAGAAAAGATTTCACACCTTCATTAAATACAAAAAGACAGTGTGTGTCCCTGTTAAATACCACCTTTCTGGTTATGGGCTTTCATGCAGATCATGAAAAATTTATTTTTTCAATTATTCCATTTTAAATTAATTAGAAACTTTGGGAAGGCAAAATATTTCCATGTAAATAGTAGGGTTCTTAGAGTGTGTTCTTTCTGACTGTCATGGTTTAGGAATGGTATTCTTCAGTTTAGTCCTCCCACTGAAATCACATGCAGCTAGCTCACTCCTCCCACTTCCCCCTCCTCCTGCCTCTCCAGACTGGAGAGGAGAATTGAAGGCACAAAAGGTAAAGATCACAGATTGAGATAAGAACAATTTACTGGAAACAGCAATGAGATAAGAAAACAGAGAGTTATAAGAGTAATGCCATCAATACAAATGACAGCAGGTACAACAAAGAGGTGAATTATTAACATGGAAGCAACAATGACCTATGGCTTCACCTGCCATGCAGCACCAACTCGGAAGGGATCCCTTGTCCCTGAAGCAGATTCCCTTTTCCCTGCACCTGGCCATGATGGCAGGTGGTAGAGAATAACCTCTGGGTCCTAACCTTGCCCTTCCCTGCTGTGTTGGTTTTGCATGGCCTGGTTTTTGGTAGTGAGGGGGCCACAGATGTGGCTTGTGTGAGAAACTGCTGGAAGCTTCCACCGTGTCCAGCAGAGCCAATCCCTAAGGGCTCTGAGGATGGACAGGCTGCTGGCCAAAGCTGGGCCAATGAGAAAGGTTGGTAACACCTCTGGGATAACACAGTTAAGAAGAAAATCAAGACAAAGAGTGCACAGTTTTTCTTCTAGTCAGAGAAGAAGAGGAGGAGGTGAGAATATGTGAGGGAAACAACATGGAGACACCAAGGTCAGTGGAGAACGAGGGGGAGAATGTGTTCCAGGCACCAGAGCCAGGATTCCTCTGCAGGCCGTGGTGAGACCATGGTGAAGCAGCTGTGCCCTTGGGGATCCACAGGGATATAGAGATACACCCACAGCTCCTGGGGATCCATGGGGGATGCAGAGATCCACGCACAGCCCATGGAGGGGTGCCCACACTGGAGTGGGTGGATGCCTGGAGGGGCTGTCTCCTCACCGGTGGGAGACCCTGTGGAGACAGGGGTCCCTGATTCCATGCTGGAGCAGCCTGTCCTTGGAGGACTGCACTGTGTGGAAGAGTGACACACACCACTGTAGTTTTGGGAGGACTGTGAACCCATGAGGGGAATTCATGTTGCAAAAGGTGCAGTAGGACTGCTAGTCGAGGGAGTGGATGGACCGATGTTGGAGAAATTTACAGAGTGCTGTCTCCCATGGAAGGAACATCATGGTCTCATGGAGGAACAATTTCTTTCCTGGAGCAGCAGAAGAAAAGCTTGGGTGACAAACTGACCAAAATCCCCATGCCCTGTTGTCCTGGCTTTCACATCACCCCAGGACACCTGTCTCCCAGTGCTGTCAGAGGGAAAGAAGGAATGGCTAGGGGGAAAAGGCTGTTTTAAGAGCTTATTTTACTTCTTATTATCGTCCTCTGATTATATTAGTAATAAATTCACTTTACAACTTAAGTTGAGCCTGTTTTGCCTTTCAAGTATTTTATCCTGGTCCTTATCTAAACTCATGAACCCTTTCTTAATTTTTTTCTCTCCTTTACCCAGCTGTGGCAGGGGAGGGTGACTGAACAGCTTTCCTGGGTGCCTGGCAGTGGGCTAGTATCAGGTGACAACACCTGGCTACTGCAAAAATTAACGCTGTCCTGGCCAGAACAGGACACTCACTAGTTATTTCAATAATAATTTACATTCCATTTACTTCATCTACATAATTGTCTTATACATAGACTTGTATCTGAGGAAAAATCCTTCAAACAAATTATGTAGTTAGTAGCAAGCAAATTTAATGCTCATATAAGGTAAAGAAAATATCATCTCACCACTTCAATAAATCTTATGTGAATAGCTAAACAAGAGAGCTAATTAAACCCATTACAACTAGTGTCCTATATCTGAAAACACCAGTTTTATTCTAAAGCTTTTTTGATGTCTTGCCGTGGGAAATGGATATAATTTGAAATAATACAGTGCAATTCAAAGGTATGCCTATTATATTGAGTCATTGCAATGAAGAGTTTACATTGTTTGGGTGTCTTAGCTACATATCATCATGTGTTGTTATATTTCAATGTCTTTGTGTAATCATAAAGCCACTTTTCCTGAATTTGTGTCTTAATATGATGTTGTCTTGCTTAAATAGTGATGCAGGTGTTCACTTCTGTTTTTCCAGAGCTTTCTATGTTAGTTTTTTTAAGATACACACATTGTATTTGTATTCTTGTCGGCAGCTGTGAAGAGAAAATAGAAAAGGGGCATAAGCAGAGTCAAATCAAATCATTATATAAAAAAAATCTGATTTAATCTTTCCAGTGTTACTCCAGCTCCACTTCTGAGTTTGATTAGCAGTGATGACAATACCTTTATTCTGAGCTAACCCTTTACTAATCTAAGATGACATCTCTAATATCATACTTTGTGTGGTCACACTATTATTAGACAAAAGCCTGTCTGAACTGAGTCCTCAGATGTAAAACACTACCAGGGATCATTTTCTAAATTGCAGTATGAAAGATGCATCCAGCATCAGAAGGTAAAGAGTCAGGAATGCCAGCATTGAAGGCATGTCAAGCAGCAGAGCTTGCTGCCTGACTGATTTAATATGATGTGATACTAAGGTTTGCAGTAGCAAGATGCTGCAGTTTTAAATTAATATGTTTTTGTAATTCTCCTTAAGCAGGTAACACACATTTTTCCCCACATTCTGCTATTCCTCAGGGATGGAAGCAGGATACATGACTCATTGTGTAGTGTAAATTATTTTGGGCTATAGTTTTGATACTGAGGAACATTTTAATAGACTCAACAGTTTCGGTCATATTTTTTATTCCTTCCCTTCTGTGTGTTAGACATCATACATTTTTGCATATATCTGTTGATAAGAAGGAAGGGAATTGCATTTCTGCACATTTAGGTAACAGAAAGTTCTGAGGTTGCTTTTACAGTTCATTTCAGGCAAGGAAGGCAAGAGACTGCCTTGATTGAGTAAGGAAGTGTTGGCCAAACTAAGGGGCTAGGAGCATAGGCAATGGAAACTAGGACAGGTAACCTGGGGAAGAGTACAGAGAAATAGAGTTGTGTAGGGGAGGGGTGAGAAAGGCCAATGCAAAACTAAAACTGAACCTGGTAAGGGAAAGCAAAAAATAACAGAAAGGACTTGAACATGTAGGTTAATCAGAAAAAGAACATCAAGGTAGGTATATGCTGTCTGATAAACTGTGCTGGTGGACAGGTAAAAACAGATGAGGACAAGGCTGAGCCACTTATAATTTTTTGCCTCAGTCTTCAATGGCGCTTTCTCTACCCAGACATGTCAAGTAGATGGCAGCATGATGAGAACTAGGAGATCAAAATCCCTCATTGTAAGCATAAATCAGGTTCATGGTCACCTGAGAAACCTGAATGTGTAAAAGGCTATGGGATCCAACACTGTGCATCCCAGATCCCTGAAGGAAGTTGCTGAAGTAGTTGCAAACTCTCCATGATATTTGAGATGTCATGGCAGTCAGAGGAAGTCCAAGTGACTGGATAAAGGAAAACATTGCACCCATCTTGGAAAAGGGTAGAAAGGAATAAAGTGGGAACTACTAGCCTGTCAGTTTCACCTCTGTGCCTGCAAAGCTCATGTAACAAATCCTCCTAGAGGCTGTGCTAAGGGACATGGAGGACAAGGATTCGATTTGAGAGCCAGAATGGTTTCACCAGGGCAAGTCTGCCTGACCAAGCCAATCAATTTCTATGATCGAGTGATTCCATCAAATGGTAGATGGAAGGGCTACAGATGTCATTTATCTGATCTTCTATAAAGGCCTTAACACCATCCTCCACAGAGAGAACACCCTTCTCTCCAAATTGGAGCACAATGGATTAGATGGGTAAACAGTTAAATGGATAAGGCATTGGTTGAATGGTTCATCCAGAGGTTAGTAGTGAATGGATCAAACTCCCAATAGGTAACAGTGGTGTCAGACAAATTGTGTCCCTTAGGGGTCCTGCTCTGTCCTTAGGGACAAGAGTTAGTTAATATCTTCATTAATGATGTAGACCAAGGGATCAAGTGTACCCTCAGGAAATTTGCAGGTGTCACAATGTTGAGTGTAGAAGTCAACACATCAAAGTACAGGATGCCATCCAGAGGGAGCTGGACACCATTGAGAGGGATCTGGGCAATCTAGAGAAGTGGGCGTATGGAAATTTCATGTGGTTTAACAAGACCAAGTGCAAGGTGCTTCACCTGATTGGGGCAATGCCAAGTATCAATCCCAGCTGAGGGATGAACGGATCCAGAGCAGCCATGCCAAGAAGAATTTGTGCATGGCTGGTGGATGAAGGGCTCGACATGAGGTGGCAGTGTGTGCAGGGGATTCTGCTTTTCTGCTCTGGTGAGACCCACCTGGAAAGCTTCATCCAGCTCTGGAGTTCCAGCCACCTCCCTGTTTCAGGAAGGACATGGACCTGTTGGAGTGAGTCCTGAGAGGCTACCAAGATGATCAGAGGGATGGAGCACCTCTCCTATGAGGAAAGGCTGAATGATTATTCAGCCTGGAAAGGAAAAGGCTTCAGGATGACCTAATTGCAGACTTCCAGTACCTGAAGAGAACTTAGAAGAAAGATGAGGCAAGATTATTTACAGGAGCATGTAGTGACAGGACAAGGGGAATGGCTTCAAAGTGAAAGTCAGTAGATATCATATTAGGTTGGATTAGGTTAGGTTAGGTTAGGTTAGACTAGGTTAGATTAGATTAGATATTGGGAAAAAAAATCTTTACTATGAGGATGATGAGGCACTGGAACACTATGCCCAGGGACGTTGTGGATGCCCCATCCCTGGAGTAGTTCAAGGTGAGGTTGAGTGGGATTCTGAACAACCTGGTCTATTGGAAGATGTCTCTGCTCCCAGCAGGGGGATTGGAACTAGATGATCTTCAAGGTCTCCTTTCAACCCAAACCACTTTACGATTCATTTCCAACAAAGCAGCAGTCCCAAGACTGTGAAGGAGGTACAGGTCCATCTGACTGCACTTTGAATAACTGGCTCTACTCAAAAACAAGACAAAAAAAACAAACTCTCTTGCTTCTCGTATATGTCATTGGTCTTAGTACTAACTTTCTCAGAGTTATCTCTGAAGAAGGCAAAACTAAAATTTAGTTTTCATTTTGTATTACCTAAGTGATAATGATAAGGGAGATTATCCTCCTTCTGAGACCACATCCAGAGTACTGTGTTCTGTTCTGGTCTCCACATCTCAAGAAATACAAGAGTCCAGCAGAGGACCACAAATATGATTAGGGGTCTGGAAAACCTCTCTTATGAGCTAGGCCTGCTCAGTTTATGGTTAGTAAAAGTGGAAGAGTAAAACTGAGACATGGAAGAGTAAAACTGAGACATCAATACACACAAATACTTCAAAGCTGAGTGTCAAGAGGAGGGGTGCCAGATTGTTTTCACTGGTGACCAGTGACAGGATGAGGGGCCATGGCCATAAACTAAGACACAAGGATTTTCACCTCAGCATGAAGAAGAACTTCTCTACATTGAGAGTGGCAGAACACTGCAATAGACTGCTCAGGGAGCTTGTGGGGTCCCCCTCTCCAGAGACATTCAAAACCCACCTGGATGTCATCCTGTGTAACCTGCTGTAGATGCCCCGACTGGCCAATGCTGCAATATCTCAGACTTCCCTGCATCAAAAGTTTTGTAAGATTTTATAACTTTCTATCACCTTTTCCGTCACCATCAATAAATAATTATCTGTCTTGAAAGTGGGTCTTTCTAGTTGATATCTGAAAGAAACTGGAACCTACTGATTCTACCATGAAATGAGATAAATTCCTTTTACTTACTTTCCCCTTTTACCTCTCAAGTGCTTCTTTTTCTGAAACATGAATGGATGATGGGATATAAAAGCAAAACCATTTGATTTACCAAACTGATACATTTATAATTAACGATAAGAAAAGTACAAGCATTTTGAATGTTTGGTGGATATATTCTAGAATAAGATTTAAAATCCAAATATTCTACAAAATATTTTGAAATTGTACAACTTTTAAAATGCAATGTCAATGACACTTCATGTGTTGTTTTCATAATTTATTTATATTAAAAATTCTTTCTCTTAAATTTATTTGTTTACCATCTTAGTTTTGATTAAAATATGGTTTATTTCAATTTTCTCATTTTATTTCAGAATAATTGCAATCAAATTTGAAGATACAGTTTAGATTGACTTAAATCTCATTTTGTAGTTGCAATAGCTTCACATTAAGATGTGATTCCTGAGAAAATTGGTGACATCTAAAACATCTGCAATATTATTCTTTCGAATGGTCAGGAAGATCTTCACAGCCACCAAGTGAGAATGCAAATTGCTGTTAGACTTGTGTGTCAGACTAGTTCCATTTACTGCAAAACATCCTTTTTAAAAAATCATCAGAAACGGTGACAAAAGTTCTCCAAGGTTGTGTGATCACAATATATATGTTTTACAGTGTTTCTTATAAGGCATATTATTTCTACAATACATTAAACATACTTTTGAGTAAGAAATGTTAACAAAGATGCCAAATTCTAAAGCAAAATATTGATTACATGAAGAGTCTCCTGACTCCAGGCTGCCTCAGCTCAATAATACTTCAGAAGGACCAAAGAATCTTTTTAATGTAAATATTGCTTTAAACTGGGGAACATATCTGACATGAAAAGTGCTAGTTGCCTTTATGCACCGAAGGTCCTGAAGAAGCTGGTTTTTTATCTTATCTGGCATAGCTGCACCCTTCACTGTGTCATCAGACTTCCTGGTAAGAGGATATTTAGTTGATAAATTTTAGATTTTAGATTTTATTTTTAAAGAGCAATTTCCACCTCTTTAAAGTTCTCCCCACCTTCCTGATTCAGTGGAGATATCAAGAATATATAGTCACACTTTCAAATAGAAGTAAGATAGCAGTTAACACTAAAAAGTTTCTCAAACAGAATTTCCCTTTTCAGATAAACTATTTTGCCCCACTGTACATCTTCTGCATGTAACCATATGTCAATTTTTCTTGCCTCAAACTTAGAAGTTACACCCACAGCTGCCACCAAGGAACACATGCAATGAAATTCCTACAGAAAACTTTACACATCCTAGAATTTTATAAGAAGGTTTTCATTGCTGTTGATGTCTGACAAATGAGACTATCTTATAAATCACACTGGCTGAGGAGCTGAGAGCCTGCAGTTGCCAAGTATGTCATGCCAGAAAGAAGATGTGTGAGTTGTGGCTCTGACCTTTTTTTTTCCTAAACTAGAACATACATTTTCATTATTGGAATAAATCCTTTAACTTCTTTATTTATTTTCAGTAGCATACTAGCTTTTTTTCTTCTCCTCTATAGCAGCCTTTACTTATAGGGTAGCTATATCAATCACCATTCTCTTTCCTCAAATAATAAACCCTAGACATTTCAATCTCTTCTTACACATCAGGCTTTGTAGTGTTCCAGTTATTCTCATTTCTCTACTGTCGATACTTGTGTAGTTCAGACTCAAACTGGCCACAGCATTCCATTTTTGCCCACACAGTTTTAAGTGGAAATTAATAGCAACTGGCATCAAAAGCAGAAGGGAAGAATCCTATCACAGAGCATCAAATCCTTTTTGCCATTTATTGGGATATCTAACTAGGCTGTGTGATATGTTACTAGCCCCCTGTGACATAATAGTATGAATTTCACCCCATATTAAAGTGTTGATTTCACTATCCTAAGAACACCTAGATTTGAAAGTCTCCTAAAGCATTGGAAAATGCTAAACTAATAGCCCACTGGATAATGTCATGCTCTATATTTAAAAAGATAAGCCACTTTTTATTTCCCCAAGTAGAGCAGAACTTCACATTAATGTGAGGATAAGGCATTCATTTAACTATGATAGTCTCAGCAGTTTTCAAATTTGAGTTTTTTTTTAGAGAATAAATTTCCAAAAGAAAATAAAACCAGAATTTCAGACCAAAAGATTGGTCTCTTAGCATGCATCAGTAATTAATTCAGTTCTACCAGAAGTACTATAGCAAAGAAAATCTATAAAGCCCTTCCAGAAATACAGACTATGAGTTTGAAGTTTCTGTGGTTTTATTTTGTTATTCCTGATAGACACTCTATTCCTATGATCCATAATGAATATTAAATTAAAATAACTGGTCTATAAATTCACAATAGTGAGACTTCTGGCTTTCATAATTCATTGTAAAAGCATTTTTAACTGTACTATAGCTGAGTTGAATTCTTTACATGCTGCATGCAGTTATTCTGTGCAACAGATGTTAAGACTATTTCTTACCTAGAAAAGTCATTGCTTTGGATACACTGAGACTGTTCATCATTGTTTTACATATTGCAGAAGGGAAGCAAACATTTATTACCTGTCAGAGCAATAGGAAATGACCCTTAACATTCTATCTGGGGGGCATAAGGCATTTTCACAAAACTTTCACTTCTTAAAGCACATTTTCCATAACCAAAAAGGCATTTCAGTCTGACTGCAACAGAAGAGGAATGATAAAAAGTTGGTTGTAAATAAAATATAGAAGTTTACCTGAACAAAGCAAAAGCTTTATTCTATCTGCTCCAGAGAAGTGAGAGGAAAATCAAAAGTGTTTTCGTACTGTGGTACTCACTTGTGATTCCATCCTCAGTCGACCCATCTCCGGTGAATGATAATGGCTGAGTCTGCAGTTGCCTAGGAAGTTGAATATAAATTGCCTAGTTTGTACTAGTTGTTAGCTGATATCCATACAAACGTGTTCATTTAATTACTGTTTTAATAATAAGACTTAAAGATTTAATCTGAGTTCTGATCCTGTTGGGATCACCTACCTTTCCTAGTAACAGCAATCTCAGAATTGGCATTTGGGGGTCAATCAGCTGTCATTATGGGTTTCCTGGATCCAGGATTTTCACATCTGGTTAGTCAAATGGGCTTTTTGTCACACTCTGAAGTAGAAGAGAGCAGGTGGGTAAAAGAACAGGGCTTCATTCTCAAATAGGCAAATGGTGATGTGAGGGGAGAACCATGACCATGAACAAGAGCTGAGGACTGAGCATTGTCAGCCATGCCTGACAAAGAAACTTAGATAAGAACAGGATGGATCAGGCCTTGGTAATGGTGTTCCAACAGCAAGTGACAGGAGAACAGCACCTGAGACAGCTGAAAAGGTGTAGTGCAAAATCACTATGGTCTGGTTGACTGGTTGCCTGTGCTAATATTTGCTTACCAACACTCCAAGAAAAAATCTGGGGAAAATATCATTACATGGACATCTGGCATTGTCTGTGAACAGAGAGCCTCTGTCATGGTCAAGTAACTGACCAGATCCTGACTGATGACAGCACCATGTTTCCCCACAATCAGGCTGGATTGTGCCAGCCCACCACAGGGATTGTAGAGAGCAGGCCTTGGCTAAGCCCAGCTCTGCACACGTGCTTGTGTTTGTGTGCATGGACAGACACCAAGCTCATCCTGACACTTCCTCTCCTGCTTTTCCCACTTCATAAATTGAGCTTTGCAGTGTCCATGGAGAGATGTTCCTTTTTTCTACTTCTCACTGCAGTAGAAAATTGTGTCTTGAGACTGTAACCTATCTAACTGGATCATGCATACAGTCTTAAATATGCCCCTCTATTGGAGAAATTGTGTGCTGCAGTTCCTTTGAAGCATCTACCTTCATTTACTGAAACATATTACAAGTTATTAGCTGTTTCTTGGATTGAAAATATACTATAGCAATACTCAGTTTTGCTTTAAGAACCCATTTTCCTTGATCTTCTTTAATGCTCTAAGTAACTTTTATTATGTCATACACTTAAAAATTCCTATCCAACATTTTTGAACAGGTTCCAGTAATGCATTAGGCAATGCTACTGAAAGTTATCATATATTTAATTTCTCCTCTTCTTTTTCTTCTTGTTCCTGTCTGATTCTTGTCCTTTCTCCTATTATCTAACAGTATCTTGAGAGGCAAAGGGGCTGGGATTTCATGTCTGCTTGAAAAAGAAGAACAGAAATGAGGAACAGCTTGAAGAAAATGCATCTTTTTCGCATTTATACTTGAATTGACAGTTCTAAAGTATAGTACATATTTAAGTAACTCTCATTATAACTCTCAAGACCATTTTTTTGTTGGAAAAAATTTAAAGTATTAAAATTTAAAGCAGAATTTAGCAAATTTAGTTAGAATCGGTGTAAAGAACTATTTGATTGAAGGTATTATCCAAACAAGGAAATAAATAATACTGTCTTCTTGCTAGTGGCAGCCTGAGAGAAGAATTATACATAGAATTATACATTTTAGATGCTGGGTTTTACATTAATTTATTGGTTTTATAATAAAATGTTTTTTTTGTAGAAGGAATGCATATCTATATCTTGATCAAAAACTTTTTAAGTTTGACTCTTTGATGAAATTTAGCCATGATGCAAGGGGAAGGATTACTAGTTGCTCTTTTGTTATTTTTCTATTACATTTAAATCATATAACCTAGCTTAATTACCTTTGGCTCTGAAGCTATAAAATATATACACCTGCATCTAATAATGTTAAATATATTTTGTAAATATTGTTTATATTTTTAGAGTATGGTTTATAACTCTTTCCTTGATGCATTTAAATGTCTATTTTTGCTGTAAGTTTGAGACTTAAGACTCAATTTAAGACTTCTTAATAAGACTTATTTAACTCATTTAAGTGAGAGAAAAATGTTGCTATTTTCCCGAATGTATTAATCAGTTTGATTAATATTGTTTTAATGATGTCTGGTCTTATATTCTGATTCTTGTACTGCTTCCAGTATGAGTTCCACAGTACCATAAACAATTGATTAGTCAATTGTGACTTTAGTGACTCATATTTTCTCCAGGTTATACGATAATTATCCCTATATGTAAAATATTCTTTTTTCTTAATTGCCTTACATTATTCTTGATTATATTAACAATAATTAAATCAATCTACATTTCTCCTTTCTTGTCTACTGTATATAAGTCCTCCAAACAACACATAGGGTTAATATTTTTGTACAGATGACTAATTTCCCAAACTGAATTCTTGTTATTTACAGTACAGAACAAGATGATAATGAACACTGCTCTGCATTAGACCTTTGAGTTGTTATTTGTCTCACTGTTTAAATAAAAATATGCTTGAAGTTATGATCTAAGAGGACACTTCTGCTACATTCAAAATGAAAAATAATGGCAGGAGAAAAAAAGATATAATGATTTTATATCAGTCAAAACCTCTTCAGGTAATACAAAGCCCTTTCTCTGCATGAGAGATAACATTTAAAATAAAAAAAAAACAAACCAAACCAAACAAAACCCCAAAACACAGAAAAAGACAAAACAAAATTACACCACCACAGACTTTAATAAAATATAAGAAAAAAATGAAGCATCTACCTTCATTTACTGAAACAGATGACATATATTTGCTAACATGAGGAAATATTTCCTGGTGTATACAACTACTTTTTCTGTTGAGTTCCATGACACCCATTATGAGACGTAATATTACTTTGAGAAGACCTGCATTGTCCACTTGTAGAATAATTAAACTTTCCAATGCTCAGTGGATTACACCTGAAAGCAAAACCCCAGATATAGATAACAAGGCAGGAAGGCAAGCTTATACCAAATTGAACTCATAAAAGGGGAGGAAAAAAAATGAAGACTAACACAATTACTTTTAAAATATGAAATCCTTTTTCTGCTCAACTCTCTTGGTGATACTTTTTAAATTTAGTTTTGGGCAGCAGCAATGAACTACATATTATTTACTTGTAAAAGACCACTTTCTATTTGAGTACATAAACCAGCTTTAATGGCATATTATGTTATTCTGCACAGGAAAATAGTCTAGTTTAAAGAGAACTGGCCATAGGCCAGTCTTGCATCCAACATCAGTTTATCATTGTGCTTACAATAAATCTTTGTGTAAAATTTTCCCAAGGCATGTATCTACACAAGTTAGGGACTTGTTCAATCTTTTGTAAATACACTTACAACTACTATTAGTGTGAATTCCTATCATTATCCACTATACAAAATAAAGTCATTGAACCATATCCTGAGAAACAGATGCCTACACTCTTCGATATTTAAGTACTTTAATAAGAAAATAATCCTTTAGAACCTCGCTTTACCTGCACACTTGTAAATTTTTCTCTTGCACTATCCCAAATTCTGATGCTCTTCAGATTCAAAACCTGACACGTTTGATTATCTTGCACTGGTATTGAATCACAGTGGATGGAAGCAGAGAGAAATTACAGAGGTTATCTACTCCATCGCTCAACTCAAAGTCAGAGCAGCTATTGTTGTGTTATTCATAACAGATTATTGCAATTTGGTGTTAAAGATCTTCCTTTTCAATAACTAGGAGAGTTAAGCTCTGCTACTCTGGATGTAGACATCTAAAACTCAATGAAATGAATCCCAGGTCATGTGCAACAGAGATATGTAAATATGATGAGAGGAAGGATAATAAAAAACTGATTAAAAAACCAAGAACTATAGTACTGTGAGAACTGTAGGACTGAAAAGGTGAGGAAAGTTTTGACATGCTATACTAACAAGTCATAGACAGATGCTCACAATCCTTATTGTTTAGTAATCATTGAAAGATGTCTGTCCCAGCAACTGGAAGAACCTAACAAAACAGTAGGATATAACCGTTTGTCATTTTAGAGTCCACTTCTAGAAAAAAAAGATAGAAAATTGCAATACAAACTTGGGAAATAAAAGATATAAAATGGAGTTCTAATCTGTAACAAAGTGTTTAGTATTGGGTCCCATAACTCCCATGCACTATGGACAGGAGTTGGATAATTAAATTATTCTTTCTGTTCTGGTCTAAGTTACAAATACAAATGTTATAGGACTTATAACACTTCTAAAGGGCACCATTTTTCAATCCAGCTATGGAAAGTACTTCTACTGCTGAGGAATGAATTTTCACAGTTTGATACTGACATGAATCTTATGAATTCTACTACAAACAAAATACCCTTTAAGCTCCAAGTTTTCAGTTGAAGAAAATGCGGCAGAAGCATAAAAAATATTTAGACTTTTGAGTTAAGACCTTGCATGAAAAGAAGGATGAAATGGAGTCCTTTGGATTTCAGCCTAAATCTACTCCAACAATAAACCTAAGAGATATCTGGCAAGCATGCAAAGTATCCCAAAGAGACTTGTATTTTTCAGTGCTTTTTTCTTCTTCTAATCCTATTTTCTAAGAATAAGGCTTAAAAAAAAAAAAAAGAAAAAAATTCAAACTAAGAAAATGTGAAGTTATTTGAAACTCTATAGTCTTAACAGCTGAGGTAAACATTGTGCTATGCAGCACAGACTCTGTGTCAGTTTATTTGACAAGCTGTTCTGCCTGCCCAGAAGAGGCTGCCTAACCTTCACACGGAAGTACAGCCTGTTTGTTTTGAATCATAGAACCGTAGAATGCTAAGGGGTTGGAATGGACCTTAAAGATCATCTAGTCCCAACTCCTCCTGCCATGGGCTTCCACAAGACCAGGCTGCTCAAGGTTTTATCCAACCTGGCTTTGAACACTGCCAGGGTTGTGACATCCACAATCTCCTTAGACAACCTGTTCCAGTGTCTCACCACCCTCACAGTAAAGAACTTCTTCCTAAAATCACCACTCTTTCAATTTGTACACATTACTCCTTGTCCCATCACTACAGTTCCTGACCAAGGGTCCCTCACCACCTCCCCTGTAGGCTCCTTCAGACACTGGAAGGTTGTTGTGAAGTCTGTACGCAACCTTCCCTTATCCAGACCAAGCAGCCCCAACTTCCTCAGCCTGTCTTTGTAGAAAAGGGGCTCCAGTTCTCTCATCAACTTTGTGGGCCTCCTCTGAGCTTGCTCCATCAGTTCCATGTCCTTCTTATGTTGGAGACACCAGAACTGTACACGGAAATTCAAGTGGGACCTTCAAGGGCAGACCAGGATGGCAGAATCACCTCCCTCCACTGCTGCCCATGTTCCTTTTCAAGCAGCTCAGGATTTGGTTGGCCTTTTGGACTGTGAGCCCACACTGCCAGCATGTTGAGTTTTTCATCAACCAACATCCCACCTTTCTCTATGGGGCTATTCTCAATAGCATTGTTTAGCATTGCAAGTCCCTAAAATTGAACACGTGCTTGTTTCATGGGCACCTATCATTATGAAAAAAATGTTCAAAACTTTCTGCTGTGACAAAGAGAGATGTCACTCCTTATCACAAGCTACTTACACTCTCAGAATACAGTAAAAAAGAAGGACAATAGAGAAATCCCCTATCATATTTTTCCCATCTTTTCAACATCCTAAATGCCTGAAGTAACATATCTGGAGGTGTTCTGTGCAGAAGCACTTTTCATGCTGAAAGGACCAGGAGATGCAGAGCAGCAGAAAACAGGCAGGAATAGGTCTTATACTGCAGTCATATCCAGGGCACCTGAAAAAAGGAGAAGGGTTGGGATCAATACCTCTTTACAGTAATGATTGCTGGTCATTGGACAATGGTAGCTAATGAAAAATGCAGCAAAACTTTGTTTCATCCTCAGTAAGAGTCAGAATTATTGCCTCCTCTCTGGCCATACAAACCTAACACTACTAGCTGCACCAGGGCTTTGTTGAGAAGGATCTAATGCTCCAAGCTCTTACTGTCACTAGGAAGAACTATTTACAACAATAAGTAATTAAAAATAATGGGAACAATAGTAATGGTGAAGAATTGTTGTTTTTTTTTTTGCTTCATCCCTTCATTTTTTAATGGAGCAACATCGTAAGGCTATCTTCAAAAGCCAAAGGAGGGTGAATCCTTTGTAGAGGGAGCTTTCTAATCATTAATTTCTACTGTATTCTTTTATAATCAGTCACAGATATTTGAGCCTGATCCTCACAGACGGATGTCCCCTTCTGTAAGTCACTGCTTTTTATGCCTTCCATGGGTTCCAGCTGTTGGCACAACTACACAGTTCTTGCCAAGTCATGGCCAACACATATTCTGCTTCTCAATTTAATGTTATGGTCATATTCAAAATCCTCTCTAGTTCTGCTGACCAGGTTGAAGTCTTAGTGACACCACAGTTACCTAATGATAACAACAACAACTAAATATTTCCAAATTATTTGATGTTCCTCACATATTTTAATTACATTTACCTTAAGATCAGAAAATTACACGTCACAGCTGGATAAAATCCCAGGGTAAACACAATATACAGTAGGTATTCAGTCTTCTAGTAAAACTCTCCTTTGATTTTTTTTTTTTCAAAAGACTCCTACGATTGTGCATGTTCATACTTTGAATCTCATAATAAAAGCATTGACTTATGATAACTAGATTTTTGTGCTATACTTTTCAAGCTGTTAATAAAGGCTAAACTTAAAACTATATCCTGTTTCAACTTAATAATATGAAGCATAGGGACACTTGTTTAAGGATTAAGTCTTTGTTGTGCTTATTCAGTAAAAATCACCCCCCATAAATAACATTCAGAAAGTATATAGCCTACTTAAATGTCAGGAAAACTTTATTTTAATGACCTAGCAGCTAAGACAACAATGAGCTTATGAATATTCTGAACACATAAAACACATAAATGAATAAAACTACCTGTGTGCTTTGTTAGATTTTATCTGAAATTTAAGTATAGTTACTTTGTTCAGATGACCACAATAATGATCAAATAAGCATTTCTTTTTCCTATTGGCTTAATCACTTTTTCAACACTATTCAGCAAAGACTTTTAATATGATGAAAAAGAAAAAAATCAGATTTGTTCCCCTACTACTCACTTGGGATAGAATATGGTTTTGAAATAATTCAAAGGAAATTATTTAGAATCAAGGAGAAATCACTGATTAATAGAGATAGTGTTTCTGATCCTGACAAGCAAAAAAGTGCATTTTTCCTTTAAAGAAAAACCTAAGAATGATGCAGAGAGTTTCTAATATAACTCATCCATTTGAGGAGCAAATGAACAGTGCTGAGTATTGAAAATGTTTAAAATAAAGAGCACGAAAAAGGCAGAGGAGCAAATATTCCTGAATTAAGGAAATACAGAATGGTATCAATTTGTCTTAAGTCTATTGCTATTCTGGACAAAATGGAATGCACAGACAAAGTCAGAAAGACAGTTATGGTCTTTCCCTTTGAAAATTAAAATTTAAGAATGAAAATAACTTTTCACCCATTAATGAGAGAAATCAAATATATTTATTTTAAAATATGGCATTATATTGGAAAAGCTTCATCAAATTAGGGCAAAAAGTGCCTGCTGTAAGTTAGCACATGATTAACTACTGAATAATGAAAAGCTCCAGTTCCAAAATTACATCAATTGCATTCTAAATGACAGGAAACATTTACCCGTCTCATACTGACTGCAACCACAGAACTGTGCACATCCTCATATACATACTTAAAGATTATAGGAATATGAGTGAGGGAAAAGGCAAGGATTCACAAGTGAAAATAAAACTGATTGTATAAATCTCAGTTGTTGAGATCAAATCCACAGTCAAAAGCATCTATAAATAATGGTGTGCTAAGGCATGGGTAGTTACAAAAGAAATGCTGTGGAAAAGCTCATGGCAAATACAGTTCAGAATCCATCTATCCTTGGATTTAAATAAACTGTTCTAAATTCTTCTAATAAATTTTGTCAATTCTAATAAATTCTGTCAAATGGTGGCAATTTGCAGCAGTCTTCATGAGTCATATGCAATACTGCAGCATCATATCTGCAAAGGTAAAAAATTGAACTTAAGGAAAATTCATGTCCATGTATAGAAGCAAAACCTAATCCACAACAATCACAACCATTGTACTTATTTTTTTCCCTCAATGTAATAATGTATTCTTTTCAGAAAAAGAAAACTTTCTGAACATATTAATGCATTCTTCAGATGTATATTACATATCTTATGAGATTATGTTACATGAGTCAAACACTTATGATTTTTTGATATCTACAGAGAACATTTACTTTCATGTGGGGAATTTAAAGTAAATGAAAACTGGATTTTTTTCCTGAATTCTGATTACTGTATATATTTTATGTGCTCTTGATCTAGGTATATTAAACTGACAAGGAAGAGTTTAATTTAACAAAACAGTTCAAATAGAGTTGATTAAAGCAGTAGCTAAACAAATTTTTAAATATTTGAATAAATGGTTAACACTGTTGCCTATGGACTTGCTTCACTGTACCACAACTGCAGGATGTTGTAAAAGCATATTTCATTTTCTTCATACACAACACTCAGAAGTGTGCTAGGTCATTTCCAGGCATAAAGAATTCCTCTCTCTAGGAGATCTCTCTTTTATTCTTCCTTGTTGGCCTGATACCTTTAATCTAAAATAATAATGTATGCTTGCTTCTGGTGTATAGAAACAAAACATAGACCTGGTGCTCAAGCAGGCTGCAGGATCAAAAGCTTCATCCCTGCAAGACAGGCTATGAAGTAGCTGCCCCTGGAGCAGGGCTGAACTTCTGCTCCTAGCTCAAAATCCATGGCCGAAGAGCCTGGCAGACCTCCTCCTTTGCACAGTGGTTTGCTTCACAGGAAGCTTGCACGGGTAAAGAAAACAGAAACAGCAGCAGCTCTTTGCCTGCAGGCTGTAAGATGCATCATTTCAGGCAACTAATCTCCATTAAGGGGGCTGTAGTAAAAGACCCACTCTTGCAGGAGTAGAAAAAGGTGAATACACTTCTAATTAAGGCCTGGTATTATGTGACAGCAGAACTGCAACTATGTGATAATATTAATGACATTTTGAACTGCTGAAGACAGATCTTGGTCTGTGCTTTCAGCTGAAGCTTACCTCACAAAAATGGGGCCCCGGGGCTGGGTCTGCCAAGGTGCAGAACTCTCTCACAAGGTACTGAGTGGGCTCAACTGACACACAAAACAGAGAGACTTGTCACATTCAGCCCCCTACCAAAATGCCTGGAACTGGCAAGATCAAGTATATCTAGAACTGTGAATAAAATGCAGACAGAAAATAATCTTCTAAAAATATTCATCTTTTTTCTCTACCAAAGCGCTTTCATGGCTGATTAAAAACACAACAAAATTATGCAATGTCAACCATTCCTGTTAATGATGCTGATTTTTCTTTCTGAACATTTTGTCCTGTACTCAGCAGCACCTCAGTAGGAATTTAGCCTCCAGCTACATTGTTATACCCTTAATTTATAGCAGGAAACCTGACACAGATTTTTACAGTATTATATTGCTCTGCCTGCTTCCTTTCAGACTGATATTTCAGTCTCTTAGTTACATTTAGGTGCATCAGTCATTTTTCATTTCATTGCCTTAGATGCTAGACATACTTTGCTACTATTGCTGGTACTCTGCTATTGATTGGCAGCGATTCTGGCTTGTCCTTTAAACCTCCATCTGTCTTTGCCTTCCCCTGGTCCTGCTGATGCCAGCTGTGCCAGTAACTGGACACCATTACTGGAACATTGTCTCTTTCTGGTTCACACTATTTGCAAAGGAACCCAATAACCATAAGGAAAAAAATAAATAGAAGGAGCTCATTACACCAAATGTTACTCAGTGGTTCCAGCACTGGTGGCAGCCAGACACTGGCACCTAGAGCCTAGCAGTAATGCTGGGACATAGAAATCTAACATATGAACTCAATAACTCTGAATAACATCAAAATAAGCAGCATGCCTAATGCTCATGGAGCCAGTATCAGTTACACTAGGTTCAAGGTATTACTGTATGTAAATCTTTATAATCTTTAAATATTCATTACAGGCTTTATATGCATTTTTTTGCTGCAGACCCAGAGGCGAAAAGGATATGCAAATGTTCTGTTTAGGAATCCAAAGATCACTGTATAAAACCTCTGGAAATCTTTTCTCAAAGAGTCAAAATACATATCTGAAGTTTTCAAGATACCCACTGCCTCTTCTAGATATATATGTATATGTACCTATATGGATATATAATCTAATAAATCAAGTTGCAAATAATGACATGCATAAATAGCTGCTGGATTTTTAAAGATAAATTAATTTTTGTTTCTCTTGTTCTTTACTGCAGATCGTTTCCGTATGAGATGTTATTTATGTACACTCTTAATGCTAATATGATGTTAATCCCAGTCTGCATCATGCATGCCTTTTGAGGTGTGAATCATGAATGTACCCATTTATGCATATTACCAGATTTGTTTCTGATTTAAGATGTGGAGAGAGATCAAATCGAGGTGATGGTTTTGTGCTGAACGCTACACAAATGTGAGATTATCATTACATGTACTAATGGCAGATCTATTCTTGGTTATCCCAAATGCAAGCCAATATAAACTTTATGGGAAATGTCATGCTTGTGGCTTACTCATTCTGACGTGTTACAGAAACATGATTTAAGGATCTAGTTATTTTTATACTTATTTTCGTTGATGATGATGGCAATACTCTGTTTAATAGCATTTGTCTGTAGAAACAGCTGCGATGTTCACCAGATATTCAACTACCTAAGACAGAGACAGTTTCATGAAAGTCCTTAAAACAGTCTCTATTAAGATGTCTGTACTGTAAGACAAGCTTAAACTACTCTTTTCTCAGAGTATAAGTGGAAATGTCATTTGGAAACTAGAAATCTCTCCCATCCCTGATTTTAGATTATAGTTTTAAAGCTCTGACATTCTGCACTACAACTTAAACTATCGCATGCATAAATGCATACACTGTTCTGCAGACAAGCCATTTTTCCAAATGAAAGTAAATCAGCACCTGCTTAAAACATAATGCTGCAGATACTTGGGGGCAGGAACAGTCTGATTTGTCCATTTCATGAGTATAGATTTTTGATTGAAGAAATTATTCTGCAGATGAAAAGATCAAAATCACTTTTTAGTTGTTTTACTGAAAGCTTGCATTCTACAAAACGAAGTGTCCAAAAACAATTCAGCATATTTAATAAAAAAGTAGCAATTGCTGCTATTGCTCCTTTGTCCTTTTTTTCTAGGACCCTGCTTTAAATAACCATAAATTTATGTTCATATCAGTACTACCCAAACATCCAAAAGGGGCAAGTGTGAAGTTGGGCAAAAGAGAAGGAGGAAAAAGAGACATGACAAACTCTCTAGTCAAGTCCCTTTATGCATGAGAAGAACTTGCTCCCAGTTTCTCTTCATCTTCCATTTCAGAATATACAGCTACAGGCAGTGAGGGACAGGGAGTCAACAGGTAAGGCAAAAAAAGAAAATGCAACAGAACTTCTGTATTGTAGACAAAAAAATGAAATTAAATATTGGGAACAAGAAAGTGCATAGCTGCTAATCTGTGCCCTGGAAGCACTTCAGCGCCGCAGGTATATCCTTGTTTGACGAGAAAGTTCCTGAAAGCACTCCAACTTCTGCATCATCACGTGTGTACAACACCCCAGGCAGTGGAACTCCATTAATCATGTCAAGATATGGGGGCTGGGTTCCCATATGCCAATATCCCATGAAGCCCCTAATCTTACCGTGCATACACTGTGCTTATGCAGCATATAGAGGCTGTAAAAGAAATTCGGGTGAAGCCTCTGCCTTCTTCAAAATGGTGCTCCTGCTGACCTTTGATATTATAGTTCCCTGATCAGAGCACTCACTCTGTAAACCAAAGACCCAAGGTCATTTTTCTGCTCAGCATGAGTAGATTTAACCTCACATCTTTTACCTCCTGTGTGAGTGTCCTAAATACTAGACTGCAGACACTTCTCTGCATGTGACTAAGAAAGTATCATCCCCTCCTACTGAAACTGCAGCTTTACAGCCAAAACTGAAACTTGCTGGAGTAATAGCAGAATATAGAAATCCAAAGAAATTATCCACTTCACTCCTGATTTTCTCTACCTCCTCCTGCCTAAATACTGGGGACTGAAAGTGGGGGTAGTGGTCAGTTCACCAATGGGAGAGAGCCCTCCACAAACTCTTCCAGAGCAAGTCATTCTTCCTACAGTCTGCAGTTCTTCACACCCTGCTCCAGCGTGGGTCTCCCACAGGGTCAAAATCCTTACCAGCAAATTTGCTCTAGCTTGGGCTTGTCTCTTAGCAGGGCAGCTGGTTCTGACATGACCCTTGTCCAGCACAGGTCTCCCACAGGGTCACAGCCTCCTCTCAGCCATCCCCTGCTCCAGTGTGGGTCTTCCCCAGGGGCTGTGGGTGGATCACTGCATCCCTGTGGTTCTCCATGGGCTGCAGAGGCACAGCTGCCTCTCCCTGGGCTGCACCACGGGCTGCAGGGGAATCTCAGCTCTGGAGCCTGGAGCACCTCCTGCCCCTCCTTCTGCACTGACTTTGGTGTCCACAGAGCTGTTCCTCATGTGTTCTCACTTCTCTGTCTGGCCACAATTGCTGCTGCAATTTTTTCCCCTTTTTATTTATGTTTTTCATCAAGAGATGCTACCACTGTTGCTGACAGGCCCAGCCTTGGCCAGCAGTGGGCCTATCTTGGAGGGCCGGTTTCTGTCAGCTTCTCACAGAAGCTTCCTCTGTAGCACACATGCCACCACATGCACCCCACCCCTGCCAGAGATTTTCAATTTTTTTATTTACTACAAATTGCTTATTTGTTTAAAATGGTGGGGTTTATGCAATGAAATTCATATGGAAATTCTATTGAAAACAACAGTCTATATATTAGACCACGGTATACTGCAAGGTATTACATATACAGTGTGATGGTGAACTGTGCAAAAGAATAATGGCGAAATTACTTTTTTTTTCTTATTGAAACTTGATGAATCTTTTTCATCCCAGTGAATTGTCTAGATTCATATATGTAGAAATAGTTCCTTGCTTTATAAATGCTGAAGGTTTTAGCCCGTGTATAGTAAGACATTTTTTTGTCTTTCCTTGTTCTTTTTTCGTCATTTTGGTCAGTTCTGATCCTTCTGAAGCACATAGTATTATCTTCTCAAGTTACTACAGATTTTATGTGACTAAAAAGCTATTAACATAAAGTGCCTTTATATCATAGCTGAGTCCATTTAAATTAAAATGAAGGCCTCATTCCCTTACTTTGAACATAGAAAGCAGCTTTCTTCATATTTATTTGAATAATCTAAAAAAAAGTATTGACTTTGAGAAAAATTTCAGTTGAATCCATATTTATTTATATTTCCTCTTTTAAAAATTTCAGTTATATACTTTACTCCACCATCAACATTAAAGTGCATCACCTCTAGACAAAAAAAAGATAAAAGTCAAATAAAGTTTATAAATTATGAGTAGGATGTAGGTTCTGAGCGCACATGGCTGGATGTGATAAAACTTCTTTTTAATCTCTCTGTGTTTAACTTCATGATGTTGCTAGATATTCTGTTTCAGAAGAAGTAGCTTGCTGCTGAGGAGGAACATTGGCAGTTTTTCATTTCCATATTCTCCAACAGTGTGACTTTTTCTTGAACTGTGTTAATACTTTTCCCACTTCTATTTGAGAAACAATGGGCAGAAGGATTGAGGCCTTACTAAAATATAATGTAGAGCACACAGAAAAAATATGTGTGAATTATAATGGATTATAATGTCATTAAGGGAATGGCTATGGTTTATGGAGCAATTGGAGCTTTGTAACTCAAACAGCAGAAGCAGATTGTTGTGAAGTAGAAGTACCAGCAAGCCTCAGCAGAACACGTCAAAACAATATTTTGGGATTTTTCCCCTGCCACAGATCTAGCTGCACCTATCCTTGTCTCTTTAAGTATCTCCAAATACATTCCTGAAATATTAGGCATCTTTAATTGTCTTTGGACAATTCTTTAAATCAGCCAGAATAAGCATGAAGCACTGACATATCTACTCATATCAAGGTGCTTCAGCTAGCATTCCATGCCCAGCAGTGTTCAAGAGAGGGAAAGACTATAAGAAATGGGAAATGCAAGTGGGTGACTGGCTTTAGTAGTCTGTCAGCTTAACACTGTCTCTAAATTAGAGGCTGAATCTTGAATATTTTATCCATGTCTCAAAATAGATAAAGAAATTTTTCTGCATTTTTTTCTCACTCATGTAAATCCTTATGCCTGTGATTGCCTCTGACATTCACATTCTCAAATTCCTCTGCTGCAGTGCTGATCAGCAGCTAATAAAGCAAAGTTGTTTGTTTGCTTGCTTGTGTGTTCAGCAATGGAAAAGAAATGGCAGGCAAAGGGCACTTTAAACAATCAGGAGGCAGACATACCCAGTCTCACCTTATGCCTTCCTTCAAGCAGAGTTAGATAAGCAGGTTAAGTTAGATTCCTCTTGAGTTATGGAAATACAACCAAGTCAAACGAGTTCCATGACAGACTGCTTTCCTTAGTGGCCTTTGCCTTCCCTAAGCTGCATATATCTGCTTCTAGGAATCCTTCTATATTTGACAAGAGTTTCTGGGCATAATCATCATAAAGATCAACAGCTTCTTTGCTTCAGCCCCCAAGTGTGAAGTTTCTGGGGCTTGAAATTATTGTTTTGCTTTTGCTTTTTTCTTGGATGAAAAATCCAAACAGCAGAGATTTATCCAGGAGGCCATCACATAATACTCAGTGGTCTGGAAAGATACATCTATAATATTCTTCTTGTGGGCTGCCTAGAACTTATGAGGGTTTGATGTCTCCTGTCGATAAGAAATCACTGTAATTTATTGATCTCATGCAAAGTTTTTTACTTCTAGGTAAAACAGAACAATCTTAAATACAGTCTCAAAATATATGATCTTATTAATAAATACCATGAAAATATAAGGTATAAGAGAAGAAAATTTACTGGTTTACCAAACATCAAGCTAACTGAGCTGACTAGTATAGGAGAGCTGTTATCTTTCAAGTGACTAGATTTTTAAAATTTACTGAAGCTGTTACACTTTTCTAGTTTCCAAGAAATAAGTGGCATGAATGAAGAATGATGTTCTTCTAGATTCTTCTATCATACAATTCAGTCAAAAAACACATATGAAATATAGAAACTCAGCAATAATTGACTTTACTTTTTTTATAAAGACACTATTGTACTGAGTTAAACAAGTTGTCTTACTGTAAGGAATGGAAAAGCCTAGATATGGGGAAGTAAAGGGAAAACATAAAGGAAATAGAGAGCAAATAATCTTCTCCAGTAAACAATGAAATTAAAACTAGAAAATGAAAGAACACAAATTTTGCATTAAAAAAATTGAACTGGAGACAGAGACAATGCCTCTGTTTGTGAATTAGTACTAAAAATTCAGACACAGAAGAGGATTCTGCATCTCCTAATTCACTGTAATTGGACTCTTAACAGAGAGACTGAGAGTCAGCACCATTTGACTTAATAGTCAGTCCTGTTAATGTACCAAGGAGCCTTTCTTGGTACAAGAATGACTCTACAGTTCCAAAGTGGTAAGCTATCTCAGATGTACTTACTTTTACAGAAAGAAAATGTTCTCTAGCAAAAAGATCCCAACAAAGCTTGTTTTCAAGTGCTAGATGATAAAGACAAGTCATAGATGTTTTGCCAACATAAGAAATTAACTGCATAAAGGAAAAATACTTCAATGTGGAAGTTGTCTTTGGAGTTATTATGGGAGATGTGGGACAAGGGTGGAGGCAGGGTACTTTAGGAGAAGAATGGTGAGGTAGTCACTGTTGAGTTAGAAGTTATCTACAAGCCATTTACCATTGACATAATACAATTACCATGTAAACTATCAAAAACTGAACACATTCTTCTTTTTCTTCCCTTAATCAATAAATAATAGTGAACCTTAGGAAAATGCTTCTATTATGAAAGCAGTGAGGTTTTTATTATCAGAATATTGAAACTGTAGACATTTTACTGCCTTAGTTAAATGCAGAGATAGTTATAATGCAAAAAAAACAACAACCAAAATACCCCAAAAAGTTTTTCAAACTGCTTTGGGAACTCTATTTCAAATGTTCCTCTTCCCATAACCTGAGGCTGTTCCTTAGTTTAGAAGTTTGGTCTTCTGTCTGCTGGAATTGAACAGCAAGATTGAGCACATACCAAGATTTTAGGTTTTTGGTACACCCATTGACTTCACCAGGATGTGTCATAGTCCAGATTTCTAACATAGATCAAAACCTAGCTTGGAGACAGAAAGTATGGAGTAGGATTAAATTATCAATTTTCAGTCCTAGCAAAAGTTTAATAGTGAGGCTCTCAAGGCTCAAGAATAAGTGTCACCATGCCTAATAATCTGGGAAGGGGATGAGTAGTGAGAAGCAGCTTTGGCAGATACCACAAAGATGCTTAGGAGGGTCAAGCCCATGATGTACTGTTAGTTTCTTCACAAGGGCCTAGAGAAGCCAAAATAGACAATGTGATGATAGTAAGCAGCAAAGGAAAAAAAAAATAAAAGTGTTTTATGGGTTTTTTCCTTGAATATTGATAAATGGAAGCTATCTTTGAAGGATGGAGGAAAAGAAATTCTGCACAAAGACTCAACAAGACTCAGAATTAATTATCAGATAATTAAGAGAACTTAGAGAAATATTGAACTTCTATTATAAAAATTAAAATATTTAGTGATGCCTAATGTAGATCTTGTTATAAACCCAAAATGTCATAGAACGCATGACAATTGGGTGACTGGTATGGATACTGAGCTAGGTAAACCTTGTATCTGGTTCAATATCATGAAGTCATGCTCCAAGTAGACAAGGATCCTAAATGAGTATGTCCAGAAATTGTCTAGTAAGGAATTTCAAAGTGCTCTGGTGTTCCTTAGTTTATTAAAATAGGATTTATTCAATTGAGGTTAATAATTCTTTAGTTCACTTATGAATATAGTAAGAAGTGGAATTATCAATTCTGAAGCTGTTGACATCCTTTGAAATAAGACACACTTGAGTGTTTTGGGTGGCGTGCTCCTTAAGCTGAAGGAGACCAGATATTTTGCAGAATTAATAAGACAAAATTATAATTTTAAAGCATAATGGAAAAAGCATAACTATTATAGCAATTATTTGATGCCAAACACCGGACATATCAGGGACTCAAAACTGAAGGGGCAGATTCTAGCTAGAAAGAAGCAAGATCCTCTGAAAAGGAGGAAATCACTGAGGCAGAGAGAAGCAAAAGGCCTCTCCAGTTTGCACTGTCATCAGCCTTTATGTCACTGCTCAGTGATCACCAGGAGTACGACTGCATTACTAACACACATCTTGTACCAAGCTGCAGGAACTGTCTTCCTCCTTCTTCTAAATACTATATATATGGTAAAGAAATAATATGTGAAGGAGTCATAAACCTAATTACAAAAAAAATAAAAAAGTTATTGTGTTTACTGATTGCAGAAAAATCACAAAGAGTATAGCATTTTGTGAGGGCATTTACAGAGAGACACAAAGTAACAAGTGAGTGTTATTATTGCTTTTGAAATACTTTATCTCCTATTTTGTAATTCTTCTATATATGTTTCATTCAGAAATTTCAGTAGGTTCTTATTATATTCAATAAACAATAAGAAGACTCTCCTAATTAATTTTTGAGTAGTTAATAAAAGACTATATAATGTTAGAGAGAGTTTCTAAAACAACTGAGACATAAATATTCAAATGTATATGTGATTCACTTTCTTTCAATAGGAAATTAATTTCTGGGGTTTTATCAAGTGAAATAAAATTAAATTTATCAAATTATATTTAATCCTAAATATATTATGCATATTATTTGGCTGACTTGTTTGATTCAGGGGAAAAAAAAAGTAAATTCCTTTTTATGCCCAGCTCACAGGCTATCTTCCAGATAGAAAATATCTTTAGTGGCAAAATAGGACAAAATCCATGATTTCTGTTGCAAATGAGACATACAACAGCACTGAGACTGTGGCTGGCTCTGGCTGTTTTTTTAATCTTCCTAGTAGTGTTATTGCTCTTCTGGGATCTATTATCAGATGGAGACTGGTATAAATCTGGTCCCCAAATCAGGGATCAACAAATGATACTGTGACTTGGCCACAGTAGGTGGTAAAAAGCTGTGACTGCAGGCCTGAAGCTATGACTGATACCACAAGGGATACAGCAGCTGTGTGACAGTCATCACAGCATCCTTCTCCACAGTCCTGTCCACTGAAAATTCTGAAATCTGTCACCACTTGACCCAACCATAAATGGGTGCCTGATTGCTTATTTTGTGGAGCCAAAGACAGTCAATTATGATGCTCTCCTTATCACACACTTGTGTTTTGCTGGCTAGAAAACTGGTATGCCTGAACCAATTAAATCAGTGAACCATTTGGGCTTAGATGGATCTTTGACCTCTGCCTGTGAAGGAATTTTAGTCTTGACATCCATTAGTAAAAGTGCTGTAGGGCCCAATTAGACTTTATTCTGTCATTTAGATTGCTAATATATTACACATACTATTGCTAGTTTACTTTTCACATTGACAGGTTTCAGCCTACAAATCCCCTTATTTCAGTACAGGCTTGAATATAGTATTTTATACCATAAGTTTGTTGTGTGGTAAAGAAAAATATTTCCTTTTCAGTATATGTACTCACCGCAGAAAATCTCAGATCCTCAGCTTCTCATTTCTCTGATATGCTATTCCTTGTAAATATACACCCACCAGGCCTTCCAGATTTCTGGGCTATCCTTCCAGTGGATAGTATTTGTAATACTTTAAATCTTTGAATTTAAAAACCTTCTGTAAGCAGACATGTGGTCATCCAAGTGTGTCAAAGTCCAGCAGAGGATGCATATAATACTTTGTAAAGTATTATTCTTGGACAAGAAGAAAGGGAGAAAAAAAGAAAAAAAGAACCATTTTCCTGCAGAAAAGGATTACACTAACAGCTAGCACCATTTTCCTGACTAGATCAAATCTCATTTGTTTTTAGATGTATATCTACTTACTTTAGTTACAAAAATAAACACCTTTTTGTTTGTCTGTTTGTTGATTCTATTAGCCCTGCAGAAGTAATAACTCTTTGAGCCAGCTGGATACTATTCCATCTTGAGCATCAGCAGCAGAATTGCTCACTAAACCCCAATAGTTACACCTGCTCAAAAACCTTACAGGCAAAACAATCACATAGGTACCACTAAGGGCATAATTTAGCCCTTGGAAACTTTAATACTGTTGATGATTTGTGATGTGGAAAGAAGCCTGTCTGCCTTTTGGAGCCTGGCCTGAGTTTCAGAAATTGCAACTCAGGAAAAGCTCCTTTCTCTCTTTAGGCAAGCTCCTGGGCTCCTGTGATGTCTGAACAGAAAAAAGTCCTTCACTTCATAAATGGGCTAGTTTCACTGGTAGTCCAGGCTGCCTCAAATTTCACAATGAATACTACTGGCAACCCTAGTTATCTCTGTGTCAGTTTGACAACTCATCCAAACAAACACGTGAGCTGATGATCTGAAGTTAAATATTATGACAGAAGACTTGCTAGGAAAAGGTATCTTCTGTGTGCTAGTAATTTAATATGGGAGATTACTATTTCTATAACATAAACTACATTAAGTACTTGGTGTCAGCAGTTTCATGATATCCTTCACTGGCAGCAGTAAGTAAGCCTCGAAAATCTGACTCACAGGATTAAACTGGTGAAATCAGTGGGAGACAAAAATTGTTTAGTAGTCTGTGTGTGGAGTATGAGGTACTTAACACCCATCGCCCTCCAAAAGCCATCATAATTCCCGCTCCGCCATCTACTGGTCCAGATCCCAGATGTACCAAGAGCAGGTCATCTATCTGTTGCAGACTAATGATGTGATCCTCCATTAGGATACAAAGAAAACAAATAATTACTATTACTCTGATAGCTTTTCTTGTCTTCTATATTTTTAAGTTAATATTCACAGTTTCTTTCAAAGAATAGTATTTAATATAAAGTTTGCCATGTGGTACAGACCACTTTTAAACTGAATGTGCTCTACCTGAGCTAGAAATTAACCTTTTTATCTTATCTAAATGCAGAGACAAACATTTCCCACTTCATTCAGATATAGACATGTATTTTCACCGAAAACAAACAGGTGTGCATATTCACTTATGTGTATTTTCCAAGTTCTACGGCTCAGTTAATGTCTAAATATTCTCCTACAAGAATTTAAGAAATTTACATGGGATTTCACACAGTATAAGTACAGAATGATAATTGCAACAACTTTAAATCTCTAAAATTTTATAAGGCTGTAGGTGTAAAGACTTAAAGAATGCAGTTTCCCATCTCAAACCACAGAAAGAACTTCCCATAAGATAAGCCATCAAACAAAGCATTCCCACAGTGGGAACTTGAGACAAGCACAGACAGCAACAACAGGAAGATGCTAATTCCAGGCCAAGTGAGGCAGATTTATAATCCCATTTTTACAGCAGGTCAGATCAACTCTTCCACTGCAGGAGCTAATGGTGAAATGCTGTGGTTCTCATTCTGTGAGACCTTCCCTAGAGTTTAGTATTAGTGATTGACAGATATTTTGACCCCACTCCTAAAGCTGCAGGAAAGCAATGAAAGACTAATATCACAGCTTTTTCTCTAACTTAGCTTGAAGTGTTATTATAATAACAATTCTCCCATCAACCTTCTCAACTATGGAGCCTTGTAAGATTATGTTATTTAATATTTTGGGGCAAAGAAGCTTAAACACTAGAAACACAGTGATAACTGAATGTTTATAAAAAACATAAGCCAGGATCTCCTTATCTCTGCAACTAGCTGAAAATAACATCTGGATGGAAAACAACTGACTGAAGTAGAAGCTTG
The DNA here is from genome assembly GCA_013397245.1 of Thryothorus ludovicianus. Classification (NCBI taxonomy): domain Eukaryota; kingdom Metazoa; phylum Chordata; class Aves; order Passeriformes; family Certhiidae; genus Thryothorus; species Thryothorus ludovicianus. The sequence continues at coordinate 149,950 of VZTB01016192.1, read as the reverse complement.
ATGTAAATAAGCTTATTCTGACAATATGAAGACAGAATATTTTCATTTGTACAACACCAATTTCTGAAGTGATCAGATACCCTCAGAGATAAAGTGGCTTTGCAACACTGCTGCCCAAATAATCAGTAGAGCAGAAAATACACAGAGACTTCTGTGCCAAGTCCAAAGATAGCATTTTCTTATCTTAGGGAAAGTTTCACAGTCTCCTTCCTTGATTACGGGTATTTATCACAGGGAGGAATGAAGCCTGTGGTCTACATTAAAGTCCTCAAAGGAACATTCTCAGTAGTACATAGCAAAGTACATTAAGGAAGTCAGGTTCATCCAGTTCTGTATTCTTTGAATGTGGGAGTTTCTGGTTTTTACTTTTTATTAGGCATGGGACCCTGTGGTCATATATTCCAGTATCAGTCAGCTTCAATACAGTATATCTTATAAAGCAGGGTATTTGAATGCATACACAGTAGAGATTGTTGAAAAATGTGTTTGTACTTCCCAGTCATCTTCAAAATGACTTTAGTGATTAACCAACAATGTGTCTGGACTGAACTATTGCATTTTCTTTTTTATGGTTAATACTCAGAAAGAGGCTTTTCATCAGTCTGCCTCCCCACTGAATGTCTGCCACTGACCTCTACTTGTCCTCACACCATGAGGCTTCATTATTTATTTTGACATTGTCTTTCTTCCTTCTTGACCACACATTTTCATATTCTTTCTTAATTCATTTATTCGTCAAAGATGAATTCATTGCTCAAAAAGCATTACTTGTTTCTCTTTTATTCCTTCCTGGTTGGATATACATGCTTAAAGTAAATGCCTTTAAAATCTGTAAGTTTCATCACCTTAGGTGACTATATATTTCTCAGTCATTAGCATTGGAGAACACACTGGCTTTTTTTATAGGCTCAGTGAGTTTTACTAGATAAATAAAATAATTCCCGTTGGTAGACATTTTATCTACATAATTTTTGTTGTTCTTTTCAAAAACTTATACAAATTGTCTTTGCTAAAACTGATCAGGCATAGAAATGCAACCAGAAGCCTATTGTACAAGGAGGTAGTGACCCATGTGCTTTCTTTCTTCTCATGTATATAGGTGTAATTTGAATAATGTATATCCACTTAACAACCATCTGTGTCAGAGAATCCATGACCTCTCAGGTGTATGCCTCAGTTTCATGGGTGCTATGAGAATGCTCTATTAAATAGTTTAATTATTCAATGTATGCATAAGAAATGCATAGTTAATCAATTTACTTGTACTCAGTGTGTATTCACAAATAAGTACAGTGTATTGTCTTCTCCAAATAAAGTATTTTCTTTAAATCACTGAATCATAGAACAATTAGGGCTGAAAGGGACCTTAAAGATCATCATTCCAACTGCCCTGCCATGGGCAGGGTAGCCAATCACTGTGTGAGGTTGAACAGAGACCCCTCCAAACTGGCCTTGAGTGCTTCCATGGATAGTGCCTCCACAGTGCCTCCACAGCCTCTCTTAGCCACCCATTCCAGCGCCCTCATGGAAAAGAATTTCTTCCTAACAACTTATCTAAATCCTTTCTGTTTAAAACCATTGCCCCTTGTCCTGTCATCATCTGCCCATATAAAAAGTTCTTCACCTTCCTTATATAAGCCCCCTTAAGGTACTGGAAGGCTGAAATTATGTTACTCCAGAGCCTTCTCCAGGCCGAACAATCCCACCTCAGCCTGTCTTTATAGGAGAGGTGCTCCATCCCTTTATCACATTAATGTCCTTCCTCTGGATCTGTTCTAACAGGTCAGAATCTTTCTTGTTCTGAGGGCCCCAGAGCTGGATTCAGCACTCCAGATGGGGTCACACAAGGACAGAATAGAGAGGCAAAATCATCTGTTCTTGCCCTGCTGCCCATGCTGCTTTTGATGCAACCCAGGATACAACTGGCTTTCTGGACTGTGAGTGCACATTGTTAGCTCATGTCCAACCTCTCATCCCTTAGAAACCCCAATCCCTTCTCTGCAGGGCTGCTCTCAATGAATTCTTTTCCCAGGCTGTACTCAGGCCTGGGACTTGCACCAAAATGTTATTTGTACCTATTTGAGTAACTTTTTTGTGATATGGGTATTGGCATATATTGTCCAATGGTCTCTTCAAGACTTGGTTTACGCTCCAAACTTGGCTACTCTCAGTGGCCTATGACTGTGAGCAAGATCCTACAGAGGTGCTAGTTAATTTAGAATTAACCTCACCACAACTGGGAAGTCTGTGCAGCTTGCCATGATCCATGAGGATGTGTTTGTCCAGTGCTGCAATAGCTAGGATTTCGATCATGAGGAAGAATGAGGAGTTACTATCACTTTTTCTATATTTTCCATCTTTCACTCATACAATAGTTAAGAAGATTTGAATGTTGTTTTCTTTCTTACTGTGTCCCCAAAAGAATTGTCACCTGAGCACAAGACAGTAGGAAATTACTATGCCTTCAAGTACAAGGAATGAGGAGAAAGCTTCCTTCTTATATGAAAAATCTTCAGAACAGCCTGCAAAGATGGTGAGAACAGTGTGGAGAGAGGTCTTTTCCAAAGGACTTTTAAAACAACCAAAGGATGACCTTTGGTTGACCTTCAATCACATTGAAGAACAGTCACTAAGGAATGATTATTCCCTTTACATCATAAAGAAATTCCTAATTCAAACAAAAGCATGTGGCATTGTATCTTTGTGGTATTAGTATCTTTAGATATGCCTTGTCATTGTATTGTTACAATGCTTTTTATGAAATCCAGAGCTCTTATCAGTCCATTTCCAGGCCGAATTTATACTACTGGAGTTTTTTTAACTGATTTGGATACATTCTCTCCCCACTTTACAGAAACATAAAAGAGAGAAACCCATCCCATCCAAGGTGCAAAGGGAAGTTATGCAGAAGACTGAGCCCCAATGTTGCAGGTGCTGTTGAAAATGTCTTGATGAAATATAAAAGGTAAAAATGCTTCTGTGCACACCTGTGAATCAGAAAGGGCTACAAATAGAGGAGAAACTTCTGTCTGAAGCGCAGGGGACTCACTGGACAGAGAGAAATTTCTGTCTGTGCTGCTTGGCTAAGCTTTCTGTCTTATCTACATGCAAATCTCTGAGGCACAGTTCCTTTCACGCCCTTTGTACTTAGGATCAAGGCTTCTGTCTAATTTGGGAGAAGCTAGGAATGACTCCATCTTTCTCTACAGTATTAGGGATTTTCAAAACTCTGTATCTCAAACTAGATGTAATTCTTATATGGAGGTGAACATATCTTGGATTCAGGAAAGGAAATAAAATTAAGTGGAAGTGGAAGACTTCTGAGAGCACATGTGTCCCTTCCAATTCATCTTGGTTCACAGCCAAGCAAGTAAGCTTAGATCACTTCCAGCAGCTGTTTAATGTTTGATTTTGCAGTTGGAATCAACTAGTCAAAGTAAATGTGAGACAGTTTAAGGATGTAGCCTTTATTGGCTATATTTCTCAGTCATTCACTTCTGTGGGTGCTTCTAGCTAGCGGGGGAACAGCCAGACTGGTCAGATTAAGCCACAGAGGTTTAAACAAGTCTCTTTGATTTTGTACAGTAGCAGAAGAGATGAGCATTGAGACAATCTCATCAGTGACAAAATGACAAATAGGAGCTCAGGCTGGTAATGGCTATACCTGACTCAGAGGGTTCTTCCCATCCAGGCTGAAGCTCAAGAAGCTCAACAGATTAATTCATCTGCTGGCAGTGTCAGCTGCGCCTTCATTCTCTGTAAAATGCTCTGTCCTAGTTCAGAGAAGTCATGGCTTAAACCTAGACAGCTTCATAACTGTACTGCCAGGGAACAGAAACTGTTGCTCAACTATTTAGTCTTCAGATTTTTTTAACATATGATGTGTTACTTAAAATGACTTAGACCCGAGGCTNAAAAAAAAAAAAGAAGAAATCAGAAGATTAACCAGACCGAGGTCCTGATCCATAGCTGGATAAACAAAAAAAATTAATGTCAGAATTGTTCCCAACTTATTTCCTCAGTGGTATCTGAGAAATATCACTCAGAATAATAAAATAGTATGGTAGGAAGGAAAGAATCATTTTTTTACACATATTTTGCTATATTATAAATAATTTGCAATAGACAAAAAAGAAAGAGTAGATTGAGTTCTGTAACCTTGAATAACTGTTGTTGGGGGGTTATGCAGATTCTATGTGCAAACTGTTTAAATTTCATATGGAAGTTGTGACACAATAAATATGGAACAGTGCCATTGTTCAAATCAGAAATGCCTTAAACTTTGACTCACAACAGCCTTTTTACTCCCTTCTGTAATTACAAATTCTGCCATATGAAAGGCCATAAAACTGTGAGATAGGACAGCCTGTGAGAGAGGGATAGCACTTCATTGGTTTGGCTTTGACCTAAATCAAGCTGACAAGTCAGCCAGTCTCCAGGATGTTTCTGAGTAAAGGCTTTCAAACTCTGAAACAACTTCCAGAAATCAGCACTCAGTGGGTGGTTCCCAAGACATTAGTCTTAAATCTGAGAACTTATAAATGTTTATACTCATAAATGTTTATAATGTCATATAGATGATAGCTTAGTGGCTTAGTAATACTACATTTCCTGAGTTCCATGCTGTTCTATTTTAAAACCTATTATAACCCTCCCAATTATTCTAATTTTTAGAAAAAGTTTTGGTTTTAAGAATTAAATAGTTACGGTTATTACAATGTTAATTCATTAATCCTCTAACAGTTTTTGAGGAAGATAAATTCAGTAATTTTCAGTGACTGATTATCTGTTGATGCAGAGATACTCAAGACCTAATTTTAGCAGAACTTAGATACCTAAAGATAGGCACATACTCATTGAAGTGACTTGTCTTCTGTTGGAAAATTGGGATAGAACCAGCACCACACTCAGCTTTTTTCAAATCTAAGATCAGGACCTGAGCTTCTGCCATTAAATATTATCAATATTCACTCTTTTTGTGAGATTTCAGAGTTGCTGCATTCATTAGACAGATTACACATGATAATTTAGAAATAAAAGTAACCTTGTCAAGAACTTATGAAAGTCTTAAATTTCTCCAACTGTAGTTCTCAACACTACAGCTCTAAGAATTACTGCCTTATTATGTACTCTTTTTTGTCTCCAAAATCGTTTAAATTCTTTTTCTTGTTTTCTTGATCACTCATAAAAAACATGGGCAGTTGTTTTGGAATGTCACTATTTTATTTTTTATATACCTATACCATGGGGGCTTGTAGTTTGTGCTCAGGCCTTCTTGTGAAGAAGGATGGGGTTTTGAGAACAAGAAAATCATGAAATATGCATCAGAGAAAGGAAGGTTTTAAAGCTGTGCAAAATTCATATGCAAAATCCCCTGCTGAAAAGAGTCTAAATTGAATATAAAATAATTCTGAGGAAATGAGGGGAAAAAAAGGAAGGGCAGAGGAAGAATATGTCATACCACAAAGTCTTTTTACAGGTGAAATTCAGAGGTTCATAAATCAATTATAGAAATGTGCTGCAGGCTACAAATTGACATTCCAGTTCCTAGATTTGAATCAAGGTGTGTTTGTTTGATTGCTTTAAATACAAACATAAAAAAATTTTTCTTTTTAAAAAATCAGATGAGTAATAGTGAACATATTCACTTAGGCTCTTTTTTGTTCTTCTTTTTTATTTCCTATTTTTTTTGTTTTTTGGGTTTTTTTTAACTTTTTCAGTATCTCTTATAATGAAAATTTAAGTCAATAATTTAAGAATTTAAAAATGTACATCTTTGTAGGAATTGTTGCTTTTGGGTCAAAGTCTACTTTTTAAAAAATACTAAAATATTTATATTTGCATGATGAGATATAATATTTTATTCATGGGCTGAAAATATCATTTAAATAACATTATGAATTATTTTTGCAGACTGAACATTTTATACCTCGGATAGAAGGCCTCAGTACAGGAATACCCATTCAACTGCTGCTATAGGACCATCAGCTAAAATGCTGCCCGATATCAGCTTTGAAAAACTAGCAAGTCTCTGGAAAAATACAGAAATAGATGGAAAAAATGATCTCCATGGAAAGAGAAAATAAGATAATCAATAGCACTTGTTGTGTCTGGTTAACTGCTAGAATCTATTGAATAATATAAAAATAATCCCTGAAAATTACAAGGGACATGATCAAAACCAAAAAGGAAGCAAAGATGGACGTGGCAGAGTAAGGGCAGAAAACAGGCAGGTTGCTACATGCAAGGCAGTGATTCCCAAGGACGAGTTAGGAATCACTGCATCCTCACGTGGGTGCTGCTTCCTGTTCCTGTGGTGTAACAGCACACACTCCCCAAAATAGATATTTCCACAAGGCAGTAGCTAAATGCTGCCATAATAACAACCAAAAAAAGGAGCAAGATGACATACCAAATAGGAATACTTCCCACAATTCAGATAACATATCTGTGGAAGAAAAACAGATGACATAAGATTTCTGCTACTAATTCTAAAAATCATGGACTTCATTGAACTTCAGAAGTAGAGCAAAGCACATAAACTGAGCACAGTGCTCACCTCAGGCTTCAGTCTGGCACTGTCTTATCAGAGTATCCAGTCCTTCCACATTGCCTGAATCTATCAGCAGTGCCATGGCAGGCTCAGATGTGCACAAGCTGCCAGAGAAGAGATGAGCTGGCAGGACACAGAAGGATGTTGTATCTCTACTGTTTTCCACCGTAGCATCTTAGCCCTGGCACATGACCCATCATGTAATCTGCTCTTTCCCATGTACATATAGCATATGTTTTATGAGGAGACGTAAGATTTCAGGCACACATTCTATGTGCCAAGACAGTAGGAGGTTTCTGGGCAGTCTATCTTATTTGTCTATTCCACTCATTACAAGTAACCTCTCCTCGGCAGCCTCAGAGGACACTTAGGAAATTGGACATTAATGGCAAGATAGAAATTCTCCTGCCTACATTACAAATCTTGTTCCCAAGGCCCTGAGGTTTTCTACTTGTGCTAGGGCTCTCAACAGCTCATTTGTTGGCAGCAATAGTTAGGCTTCTGTGAAAATGCCAGCTGTAGAGGCACAGATGCCTTAGGGAGCTTAGGCATGCAGGGAGATCAGTGCCAGCTCTGAGTATGTTACTGTTGCCTACCTGCTGCACTTTGGTGGCTATTTGCTTGTTCCAGTGTCAAAATCACTTTTAAAAGCCTGCCCAAAGGCTCTTAGTGCTCAATATACAAATAAGCCCTAAAAGGCTGTCACTACAGGACTGATATTCACAGCAGGTTTTCCATGTATGCAGCCAATAAATAAATAATGATAATAAAATAATTTCTGTCCTGTATTTGATTCTCTAATATTGTTCCACAGCACTATTTCCAGAAAGGCAAAATAGACTGAGATTACTTTAATTTTTCCTATTAAAAAAAAAAAAAGAAAAATAAAAAATAATTGGTTTGCACAGGCAAAAATAAAATATTCATATAATCCTTGCTTATTTGGGCAGTCATGTCACCTGAACAGAATTATATATATATGAACTGGATTATTTGTACATTCACTTTATGTCTATGCAAGCAGCAACTTAGGGCAAGTGTATAAAAGCACCTCAAAATATATCAAAAATCAACACTTTTCCCCCCCTATTATCTATACCCAGCCAAATACAGCTGTTTGAAACAACTGATGTGCAAAGCCAACAGGAAATGTCTATGATATCCTTAAACTCTTTCTTTCATTCTGTCTCCACACCCTGAAACGGGAGTGGTGCTGCAGCTGAAGCACTGGCACAGCCAGCTTGCAGCACACCCTCTGCTGCTGAGCAGAAGTAGCCATGGTGATAGTGAAGGGCAGGTGACTGCACGAACAGCCTTAAGTGGATTCAGACATGTTCCCTTGGAAAGTATTTATCAGTTAGGACAAATTGGGGCATTTTTTAAGGTGCTTTGACCTATCTATGGGTAATTTGCACAGGGTATGGACCCTAATTACCATGACAAAGTTCATCCTCTTGGCTGTATGCAGCACAATGGGCTGAGCACCAACAGCTCTGAATAACTAAATTCCACTATTAATATTCAGCAACTGCACGATCTGATTCAGTGGACACGAAGAAGCTGACTACCTAGATGTCATAAGTATGGTGGAATATAACTTCTGCATCCCAAAGCAGGAAATGCCTGATAATCTTATTCTGAACTGCAGCTTCAAAGGTCAAAAGACTCTTAGAGAAAATGCAGCAGGGAATATGGCTTGTATCCCATAAGAAAGAAAATTTGAAATGCACTGAAGAACTTTCAATTTAAATAGCCTTAATAAGGGGATGAATTAAAAACAAAAGATGTAAAAAGGAACTCCTTAACATGTATTTAAAAAAGAGAAGAAAGCAAAAGCTTAGATGATAGTGGGTCCTAGAGGATACAAATATTTTAAAAAGTCATAAAATATGATCCAAAAAAGAAAAATGTGAGCAAATTGGTAGGAAAACAACTCAATTGAAACAGAGGTGAGGCATTCAAAGAAAAAAATAACGAGTTTGTAAGGAGAGTTTTTAGTTTGAAACAAATGGTACATTGCTTGAAGTAAATGCAAGCAGAACACAACCTGATTGCTAAACTTATTTTTCTCTGAACCTGCAAAACAGAAGAAGGAACATGGCAAAGAAGTGAAAGAACAGGGAAAAGTAGTGAAAGAACATGGCAAATAAGTGAAAACACAACTACTCATCTGATAATGTTTCTTTCTCTTCCAAATACATCCTTGCCAAAACAAAGGTGTCTTATTTTCATCTCCTCTACAAACTTCTCTATGTGTTATTTTAAAAGATCAAAGAGTAACAAAAATAATCAACACCCTCTTCCACCGCCCCCCAAATAAAAAACAAAGTACAAAAAACAAAAAACACTTGTATACCTTCTGAAACTTTCCCCACTGGTCTCTAGTCTATCCATAGTGCTCATCCCCACCATTCACAGTATTTCTTTTTCCTGCCCTGCTGACAAGCAGTGGTTACACAGGGAAGTGCTCTGGGGAAGCCTGAACACTGAACACTGAAACACCTGAATGTGCCAGGTAGCAAAAGGCTCACACATGGCACCGTGCAGAACTCCTTAGAAATCAGCAAACACCACAGAGTGGGAAATGGCCTTGATCAAAAGGAAACAATCTATTAATGCCAAAATCAGCATGCCAAAATCAATCTACTAACCATGATACAGGCCAGAAATTAAATTAGGTGTATCTGATGAGCATAGTAGTACAATGAGCCATTATTACAATCTTGGGAGGGTGAGGATGAATTTTTTTTCTGACAGCAACTCTAAAACAGATCAGTGTAATAAAGAAAATATTTTCTGGGATTCTCTGAGACAGTGTAGCACAACCAGATTTCATGTCAAAAGATGGTGTTGAGAAAGAAAATAATGAGGAAAATGAGGATATCTATGTGTCTTAGAGAAATAGATATCCTGATTTCAATTTTTTTACATTACAAGAACGATGGATAAAATGTGCAGAGAGCATCACCTGGTGTGTGATAATGTAAGATTTAGTATTCTTTTTCAGTCCCTTGTCTGATGTCCCTTTCTCTGGTCAAATATTTTTTATTCAGCTCACTATTCTTCCTTCTGTTTAAAAAAATTTCCTTAGCCGAGCAAAAATGCCTCTAAAAGTGAATTTGTACTAAAAAAACAAGTATTAGAAACAACCCCAAATAGGAACAATATTTCTAGATCTTTTTTTTGGCCAATATTGCTTTGGCCAATATTTGGCCTATTACAGGTTTGCCTGCTTGTCCTTAGTGCAGAGATTAAAAAATATACCTTCTGTAATCAATTTCCTATCTGTTTCTCTGTCTTCACACTGTATGGACCTATCTTTTGGTCTTCTAGGAACCATGATGGTATTCCTGTGACATATTGAACTTTACAGAATACCCCTTTCCTTCAACTACATTTTCTTCCTTTTCCAAATATAGTGGAAATTTTTCACCATCTTTATTATGGTGAAAAGAGTTCCTGAAACACTGGAATTTTATTTTATTCATTCCTAAAGAAAAAGTAAAGAAGGGATTTAAAATGTTAAAATGAATAACTTACTCTGGAGTTCACATTTCCAACACTTTACTGTCCTTTTTAAAAGTTTAAAAGACTTTCAGCAGTGACTATTTGCCATGAACTAATGAACGAATTAAGCTTCATTCACCATAAATTAGCTCTCACTCAAGTAAGTGCTGCTTTGCATCTCATCAGACTCCTAGTGACATTCTGGCAGACATTAGGACAAACTGCTGCTATGGACAGTCAAATATCACTACTAAGGCTTTCACAGATTCCCACTGATATTCAGTGATGCAATTTATATATTTTGTTCTTTTTCATAAAAACAGTAGAATTACACTAGGTAGAAATATACTTGATTTTCACCTCCTTTCATGAAAACCTGCCCACTAAATGGCTCTGGGTTGGTTTGTCTCTCTCATCAATTAAACCTTTTCTCTCAACTGTAAAACCTAAATAGTTAAGGCAACATATAGGCCTCTGTGCAATAGCCCATTGGTTAATGAAACAGCAGGAAATTTAAAATATTCATATAAAACTGTTATACAGGAGATATTCACCGCTATCTCTGGCTTCAAATGAAATAAGTATTCCTGCCTTGTTCTGCACTGTCCGTGGAATTTGGGATTGCCTGCTGAACTGCAGTGTTTCAAGGACTTAAGTGCAGCTGGAGTCCTTTTTCTCTGTATATGGAAAGACAGTTTTGTTGCCCTAGATAAAAGTACCTAGATTTACTGTCATACTTTCAAAATTACAACTAGTCACAAACGTTTTCTGGTTGGTTGGTTTATTTTCATTTAAGTACCCAAATTCTAAATTTTCCAATTGAGTTTTAAAGTAAGGTTTAGACTCTTCCACTCCATATTTTTAAGAAGCATATAAGAAAGCAGAACAAGGAAAATCTGTGTTATACCCAAAGCAAAAGCACCAAGGTCAGATGAACATTCTTTCCATCAGTGCTGTTAGACATATTATTGCAATTATGTGTTCCATTTCAGTGAAATAAAAAAATAACACAAGCAGGCCAAAAACACTTTACCTGTCTTAAAAGCAGAAGGACTCCAAGAACAATTTTTATTCTTTTTTTATTTCCCAGGTGACACACAGACTGCAGTACCAATTCAAAGTAATTCTTTCTGGTATTTCACAGAAAGACTACATTTTATTCTGTGTTGACACCATATCACACAGGGGGGTGTTACTCCATCACCCAGGCACACAATTGATAATTCTATTGTCATAAAAATGAATTGTAAAATCATGATTATCTACTTAATATAGAACTAATTTCTTGAAAGAACTTAACTTTTACATAGTGCTCCTAAACAATTGATTTCCTGGGTCATCCTCATTTTGAAGAATGGTCTATAAAAGGCAACAAGTAATAGTTCCCAGCCCTCACCCGTGGTTTTTGGATGGCAGGGGAACTGAAAGCAGTAAAGATTCCCTCTCCTTTGCAGTACCATTGAAGGGAACAGTCATCAGGGAACTCAGAGTCAAAGAAACTTTCTCATGTGTGAGAATTAAGCTGTCAATTACTGGTATGATTTGTGATCCAGGAGAGTTATAAGCACTAAAAGCCCTCTCCAGCAAAAAATTACTCAAGTGAATTGATCATGGTAATCTTTTCTTAAATGGTTTTTGTTTTTCTGGGTTTTTTTGTACCTCTTCATTGATATTCCTTATATAGCTAACAAGTGATTTCAGCTTATAAAAATCAAACTCAGTCTGGGAAGTTATTGTACTTGTTTCTCTAGGGAGAACATGCTTCTCATTTTAATAAATAGTACACTGCATTCATATATAACAAATAACTTTAAAGACTGTTATTTTTAAGACTGTTATGAGTTTCATGAGGATAAATCTGCAAGGTGCTCCATTGGCTCCTAAGTTAGAGAGCAATACCTACAGTAGATGATGTGGACTTCACAGTTTTCCCCGCAGATTCTTGTAATAGGTTAAAATTTGGTTTACCAATAGTCACACAGCAGCTGTATATCATTCTCTGCTGAGATATGAGTATTATTAGTCTTCACTGGTTCAAATGGAGAACATCCTTCATTATGATAAAGCAAGGGACATTTCAAAAATAGCTCTATTCTTGCATGGTTCTATTTTCTAACTAGTCTTTTAAGAAAATAAAGACAAGAAATCAAAAGATGAATGGTTCCTAGAAGCCTCACTATGTGGTCAGGATTAACAAAACCTCCCTTAACAAAATAATTTTGGAAAAAGAACTATAATTCAATGGTAGTAAAACTTTAAAAGTGCAAGTAAAGCATAAAATCAGCTTCACTTTGAAATAATAAAAAATAATACTGTGGTATGCATAGTGAAATCATGACAAAATAACATTTTTGACTCTGAATTAAAATGTTTAACCATATATTTTCATAAATATTTGTTAGGTTTTATAAAGTTTTGTTTATAAATATAAATTATATCCCCTTGAGTAAAGATGCAATTAAGATCCTTTGAATAGCTTTTCAGAGGCTTAAATATATAGTATCAGATGGAAAAAATTTGCCTGATTTATATGCATTTACATTTGCAAAAGCACCGGAATGCATTTATTGTTTTAACTGATGCAAATTAATCCTATGACACAGTCATGTACTACTAGTGCAGGTCAGGGTAAAATTCAGAGCATTCAATGCTGATTTTTATTCTTCTGTAAGAGTCTTTACTGTCTTATCAAATTTCAAAGAAAGAATATAAGTTAAAACATTAATACTATTCAATCTTTATAAAAACATGAACTTATTCAGATGTCCCTAGGTTTCATAAGTAGATGCTGATGACAAAGTACCTGTATTTAATTATTCATGTTCAGCTCCAGTCTGAAGTTCATGATCATCCTTTTTCCTACTTATGAAACCTTTTTTGCTTCTCCTTTTCCTACTTTTTTCTAAAGTTACTCTATCATGATCTGAAACAAGATTCAACTTTGTGATGAATACGACTGGAGAAAGCAACAACAATGGAGCTACAACCTTCACAGTTCAAGAACTTCCTATAGTTTTAAATTGCTGTTTGCATGTACATAATATTCCTTAATGCATTTTCAAATATTATTACCTGTATGTTTCTTCTCAAGCATCACATCAGAACAATTCAAGAGCATATAATGGTGTGTTAGTAATGATATCACTGAAAAAAAAACCACATTCTCCTCTGCTCATATTACAAGATCCTTTACAATATGCTTTCTTGGAGAGACTGTTCTGGAGAACTCATTTTAGTAATTTTTTATAAAGTTCCTGTGGTGGTGCCATGTTTGGGAGAATAAAAGAACACATGTTCTGCCAAAACCTTCAACCAGTATGACTGTGATATTTCAACATAAACCTTTGATCTTTCTGAATATTATCTCTATAGCTACTTGTTGTATGGATACCACTGTCACCATCACCTGCATAACAACACTGCTGTGAAGGTTGGTACATTCTGGGGAAACTTTGAAACAAGGAGACAGAAAACTTCTGAATTTTTCCCTGTTTATGAATCCTTGGCTAGCTGTAACAGACATAGAAAAATAACATCAGGAAGCACATAGGAAAAACCAACATAATTTTTTTTGTTAGTGTGGCATCTTTTTCCTCCTTGATAACAGAAATATGCCCAGAGGAAAAACAGCATGAAGTGAAAAACTTTGTAGAAATAACTAGTCTTGACTAGAAATTCAAGGCCTGAAACAGACACAAGGAAAGTTATACGAGCATTTGAAGGAGCAGAAGTTGCTGTTATGTAAACTGGGGGAAGCAGGGTAGCTGGGGCATCTGGATTATTGGGTTAATTGACTCAGTTTCTCCCCTTTTCATATTATTTCTATATTTGGAGACAGAAATGGATGGATGGATAGATCTCTGTTGGCAAGATCTTTGGTACGATCTTCTCCTCCTCAAAGATTATTGGAGACGTTCTTCAGCTCATCATACTTAAAGAATCACTTCAAACTAAAATGTGTAGAAATTATAAGGGCAGGTTTTCAACCCTTGAACTCATAGGAAAAAACAAGTGCTTTTATTTATTTACTTACTTACTTATAAAAAGAAAATAAACTCTACCTAATTTCAAAGTGTTTATATCTATGAAGTCCCAAAGCAATTAATTCTGTTTTAAATTCTTAACATTGAAGGAGACATTACTAAATAGGAAATAACTACCACTGGGTTGAGAAGAGTTGTTTGATAAAATTAACCCTCAAGGTACATAATTAATGAGAACTGAGCATCTTTCTCAGAAGTCAATGACTCAATGAATTTTATAAACTATTCTTCTGGCAAGAAAAACACTGCCTTTCCAGAGCCTAAAAATACTACTATATATCAATGCCATCTATAAACCTAGATATTATCAGTTAACTTTAAGATATTTGTATCTTACTTTTAGTCTTTTAGGACTTTCTGGTTATTTAGATAGCTAAGAATTTATTTTTTTATATTGAAGATGCTGGTTTATAAATATCACACTGAGAGAACCCAGTTCCACAAAGCAGTTAACATCTCCCACTACAATTATAACAAATCAGATTTGTGGTTCATGAGACCTCTGAGGACTGGGTGCGAACACCTGCAAGATAACTTCTCCCCCACTTACCATCCAAATTCATTGCAAACAAGATTTTCTTCTCTTGAGAGGACAGTTTCTAATTTAAAACCTGATTATCATCTCATTAATTTTAGCTGGTAACTTAGTCTTACAAAAATTCTTATATAGTTCTTAGTTCTTCTTTTTTTTTTTTTTTAGAAGAAAGAGGATAAAGAAAGCTATATAAAATTGAGAATTTGGGTTCATCATTGTCATTTGTAACACTGTTTTTAGTTATCTCATTTTCCCTTTTTTGCCCACTCTTCCTTGCCTCTCCTCATTATGCACCTGGTCTTCCTCTGTACCTATCTTTCCTGGGTGCAGTTTCTAAAGGAGAAGTATTTTCATCTCTATAAATATTATAGAGATGAAAATATTTATATATTTTCATACATACACATATATACATATATATATGTAAACATACACATGTATATAAATATATATACATTCATACAAATAAACAATGTCAATATGTGAATTCCTACAATTTCAGTCCACCCTCCCTGACTTCACCCTTCAAATTTACACTTCTCATCAGACTGTATATTAGGCACTGAATTATTTTCTTCCTTATTATAGTCTTGTTTTCTCATACCATTACTAGGAAAATAATCTGAATTCAGTTGTACGTACGTATGTATGCATTTTTTGCCCAATACTGTTACCCAATAATCACAGATTTTTATGAAGCTTTAAAAAAAACTCTGGGAGTGTGGCATAATTTAAGGTTCCAAATTAGAAGGGAAATGACAGCAGAATAAGCAGCATATTTGGCTAGGGTCATAGCTACTGCTATAGATTAAAGAAATTAGAAAAGCCACCTCCTCTCTACAAGAGTAATTGAGCAGGTGTCACTTCAGTAGAGTAGATGTTTTTCAAAGAAAAACATCAGCTTAGTAGAAGTTCAAAATTGCTGTTTTAGGGCAACAAAATAGCTGCTAAAAGTTGTGCTTTGTCCTGGACTTTCCATGAGCTGATGGCATCTGTTGCCTTTCCTGCAGCACCCAACAAGGACCTAAACTTGAACATTACCTTTCCTTTTGCTTGCACAGAGATGGGTAATATGAGAATTCAGCTCTGACAAAGGATAAAATCATGCTGTCTTCAGCTCTGCAGCCAGGATCATCTTTCCCTGGAATGGAGAAACCAGGTATGTTATAAGGAACTCTGGAAGTCTGTAGCTTCTCAAAGCACAGCTGAGTGAGAGCACTCTGCTCAGCTCAGAGTCATCCTGCCTCCTTCCAAATGCCTGCAGAGATGGAGAATGCACTGGCTCTCTGGGCAGCCTGTGATGAGGTTTGGCCAATCTCACCATGAAAAAGCCTTTCCTCCTCTGTGTCCTCAAAAAAGGATTATTGAGGAGAGAAAAGAATAATCTCTTCTTCATAATCATGATGAATAGTACAAAATTCATAGGCTTTTGCTGCCTCTTCCTGTCCCCATGCTACACTCTGAAGAGTCTGTTTTTGCTACATCTCCCCTTGTGTTGGGTAGTTCCAGGCAATATATTAAGATCTTTCTTTACTGAGGAAGTCCAGATCTTGCAAACTCTCTTGCATGCCCCAGATGGATTGCTTCTGGATGTCTTGCAACAAGCCAACGTGATCGAGGTGTCTTTGTCCCCACCATCTCACATACTCTGGCACAACTAAAGACTCAGAAGTTAAAATCCTCTCACTAACAGTTTACTTCAGGAGAAAGGACAAAATAAAGACAGACTGAAGAAAATTCTTTTCCAGCAGATTCTATGCTATAAACCATGTTGCCACTGTTGAACAAAATTTCTTCCTTGTGCAAGTCAGAGTCTGTTCATTAGTGCATAGTAGGTTTGGTAATGTTATTACCCATAACAAAAATTTATTTTAACATTTTTTTCTAACTGATTACAAAGAAAACAAGAAGTATCAACTAAAAGTAAAGGAGAAAGTTTATTTAGCTTGTAATTCCTGATTAGCAAAACTTCAGGCTGTGGTGTTTAGCTACAGATTTGTAACTGATTCTGATTTCTGTCTTCTTGACTGCCATTGGGTATCTTATATTTTATTATCTATAGGAAAACAGATTTTTTCATTTCATCTTTATGTAATAAGAGATAAAGTTACTCAGTATAATAAAAAGGTTGTATTTTACCATTTTAATAGCTAATTAATTATAAATATAGATGGCCTCAAGCATAAATCAATTTAACAAAATGTGTGTGGCATGATGGTGGTTTGAACACTTAATGAAGCATTATGTATGTGAGAAGGAGATGATGCAAATATCTGTGACACAGAGGATTCCTTATTATGGTTTAGTGAATTAGATAATTTATTTTCATATCCCTTGTATCTAGCTTCCAGTGTTAAATATTCCTTTTCATGCAGTGCTGCTGAAGCAAAGATCTTCCATACCCCAGATTAAGCCACAATCTCTCTTTTATGTGGGTTAACCAAAATTATTACTGTTGAGTCCATCATAGCTGTCTTTTTTAACAGCTATTTGTTGCAGAGGGAACCCCACTGGAATGGAAGAGACAGGTTAATGGGGAAAGTGAAATGGCTCTTTACTGCCCTGTCATCTGTGCCTGCTGAGTCCTGCTATTTCAGCTCACTAGCCAGGCTGGGATGACCTCCCCAGCTGATGCAGAGGAAGGAGAAAAAGCTGAGTGAGAACAAATGGAGATAAGGGCATATCACACAATGGAAGCCAATTCATCTTGTTTAAAAGAATGATGTGGAGAGTAGTGTGGATAGTATTATGGATGGAAGTAGTTGTTTGGGGAGGAAGAAGAGATCCCTGCCTTACCCTTAAAATCTTAACTCTTTTTAAGTGACAAATATTTTGTTTTTCTCTAGGTTAGTAAACCTTTTGGAGCACATAGCAATGATTTTGTAATTATTTACACTAATAAACCATATTGGGTGAGACTCATTCATGACAGAGTTTTGAAGAGGGTCCAGTTACTTTCAACTGCACAGAGAGGATTGTAAATAATACCTTCTGATATCAGTTCTTTACATGTTAAAAATATGCCTTGAAATAAATGCATGACCTTAAAACACCATTACACAACTAAATACCCTGTGTATTTGTACAGGTTTTCACAGTAATTTGGAAAAATTAGTCTGACATATTTTTTGTTGGCCTGGATGGAAATGTTACAGCTGATCCTGATGATGCAGAGAGGTCAAGTACTGCTTAATCTGTTATTTTCTTGTTCATGTCTATCTGAATTAAATTAGGCCCCTGAATATGCTCATTTAAATTGCAGGGTGCATGTTGCCGTATTGAAGAGCATCTAGAGCAGAGTGGACATGAATGACTTCTGCCATGCAAGACACCTCCACAGAGCTGCAAGCTGACACTTCAGTCACATGGCCTTAAAAATCTGACCCCAAATCACAGCTTAGACCACATTGCTGTAATAGATATAGTCTGAAATTGCCTGCAAATGTGATTGCCCAAGCCATACTTCTTGTAATACTGAGTGATTCAACTGGAATTATAATTCTTATTTTTCTGTGTTACTCCCAACCACTTAAAAGGTGCTTTTTTTTTCAATTTTTTTTAATATATTGTTTGTCTATCATATTCATTTGATGTGTCAGCTTCTTCATGATCACAGTAAAGTGCTTCATAATCTCTAAAAGATTTAACCTCAGACCACACTTAAAAAGCAGACCATTGTCTCTATTCTCAAGGAAACTCCAAAGTGGAAGTTACATTTGTAAATTATTTTTGGGAGTTATACCAGTACAAAAATTTAATAGACCTGTCTTGAGACTCAGGTTAGTTGATCATCATTTGTTTCTTTTTCTCAAAAATGTTAGGCAATGGATAGGAAAAAAATTTCAAAAACCTCAAGAAAATTGCAATGAGGTGATGGTAATAGATTTTACAGATACTAGTATTTCCTTCTGTTGATGGCTTATGTACATGAAATTATGTTCTCTTCTAAATTATATTCACAAGGAAATAGTGTAGAAGTGAAAGTCAATAAATTATTTAATTTAATATTTCAGCGACACTAACATCTTGTAGATTGCTGGATCAAAATTTATATTCTGGACATGTTAATTTGGAGGTTGCTAAGTATTTTTTTATTGCAGACAACCTGACAGACTTCCATTTAACTATGCATTATTACTGACCTCTTACTTGGAGAAACTTTCACAACATACTACTGGGCTTTTTTAAACATTGGCTCTCTAGCTGTACTGAAAATTTTTCAGAATGTATTCTGTCCAGTCTGTGACTGGTGGGTCTGTGAAGGTGTATTGCTGAAATAAACACATGCAAATACCAGCTTCTTAACAGCACGATGACCTTTTACATAGGATTTCAGTAAATTAAAATTTTAAACCCCAAATCCATACAGCTATCTCTTCAGTATTGTATGTACTTACAAATATTTCAAAGCTAATGTCAGAACAAAATCAGGTTGACCTGGAAATATGTTATTCATATATGAATGGGATTATAAATGTTATTTAAAAAAAAAAGGAATCAACTTCTCTGCCTAAATATGAAATAAATTATCCTCATCTTAGTTCTTTTACAGCAATAAATACACAGATCTAATGCTGAAGATCTTGCCTGGGCATAGAATTGTTACAAAGTCTTCTACTACAAGAGCCCAGCCATTACAATTACAGTGTGAGATCCATGAAAAAGACCACATCTGTCTCAGAAATAGACATTAAACACAATATTTCTGTGCCATTGAGGTGCAATGTTTCATTTTTCCTGAATCCTTTTGAAAGGGATATCAAGACTGAACACAAGTCTGGTTTTGGAAATGGCAGCAATTGACTAAGTAACACTGAAATCTAACACAGCTCTGGTACAATTGCAAGCATTTTCTTAATTCAGAAGAAAATAAAATGGGATTGCTCTCATACTGTATACACACACACACACACACACACACACGTATGATGCAACTACTATTGTTATAAAAAAAATTTTACATGTTTTGCCTTAAGGATAAGAGATTTTAAAGGAAGTTGAAAAACGAATAAATGTATGATTTAATGTTGCTCAGCTTTACCATGAGAGCAATGCAAAAGAAGTGAAGGATCTAAAACCAAAATGCTGCATCTATGAGGTTGTCTGTCTTGGCCAATCCATTTTATGTAGCAGTAGTATTAAAGTAAATCAAATGCTTATCTGAGTTTCCTGGTATGCTTATATAACCTGACTCTGTATATATCAGCTGAAGAGCAAAGCAATCAAACTGTTTTGAAATACTTAAGGCAGAGTAAGGAGATGAGTAATGGCCAGTGGGGATTTGTTATGAACCAAATACGTCAAGCCAGTCAGATGTCCTCCTGTGACAGGCTTCCAGCCCTTTTGGATAAAGGAAAAAGTAGACAAGTTATGTCTTGATTATAATAAAACTTTTTGATATTTTTCCAGATGACACTTTTATGAGTAACCAAGTGAAAGGACTAGAAGGTGTACACAAACTGTTTGGAGAACTGTGCCCTGTAGGATCTACTGTGTGAGATCCTAAAGAGATCTGCTCTGGCTTCTGGGAATAAACAAATATTCAGTGTAATAAAGACACCTTATTTTTCATGATACCAGTATATTTACACTGAATTCAATGTTGTTCTAACAAATTAGAAAGCTGTTCAGTGTAAAACCATGGTGCTGTTCAGTGGGGTTATGTGCAAGGATCCTAGTCAAGAGCAGTTGAATATACAAACAGGAACAACTGACCAGTTGTTCATACAGACTGAAGGCAAGATGCTGGAGAGCAGCACTGTGGAAAGTGACCTGGGGGTCCTGGCTGATTGAAAGTTGAATATAAATCATCAGTGCCCTGGCAGCCAGGAGGGCCAACCTTGTCCTGAGGTTCATCAGGCACAGCATCAGCTGGGCAAGGGAGGGGATTGTTCCACTCTGCACTGGGGCAGCCTCACCTCCAGTGCTGGGGGCAGTTTTGAGTGCCACAATGTAAGATATTAAACCATTAGAAAATGTCCAATGGAAATCTATGAAGGTGATCAAGGGGCTTGAGGGGAAGCTGATGAGGAGCAGCTGAGGGCACTTGGTCTGTTCAGCCTGGAGGAGACTGAGGGGAGACCTCACTGCAGTTACAGCTTCCTGTGAGGGGAACAGGAGGGGCAGGCACTGAGCTCTGCTCTGTGGTGACAGTGACAAGACCTGAGAGAATGGCCTGAAGTT